>VOPJ01016115.1:0-45964 GCA_014673585.1 Semibalanus balanoides | reverse complement strand
CGTCGGCGGCAGTGTCTCTGATCTCTGGTTACCTACCGGCGTCAGTGTCTCTGATCTCTGGTTACAGCCAGCGTCAGTGTCTCTGATCTCTGTTTACCGTCGGGAGGCACGGGGTCACGGGGACTGACATAGTCTGGTTGAACCGTCGGCGGCAATGTCTCTGTTTTCTGGTTACCGTTGGAGGCAGTTTCTTTGTTCTCTGTTTACCGCCAGCGGCAGAGTCTCTGTTCTCTAGTTACCGTTGGAGGCAGTTTATCTGTTTTCTGGTTACCGCCGGCGGCAGTGTCTCTGATCTCTGGTTACCATTGGATGAAGTATCTCTGTTCTCTGGTTACAGCCAGCGGCAGTGCCTCTGATCTCTGGTTACTGTCGGCAGCAGTGTCTCTGATCTCTGGATACCGTTGGCGGCAGTGTCTCTGATCTCTGGTTACCGTCAGCGGCAGTGTCTCTGATCTTCTGATTACCGTCGGCGGCAGTGTCTCTGATCTCTGGTTACCGCCGGTGGCAGTGTCTTCTGATCATCAACTGGTTACGTCGCGGCAGTGTCTTGTTCTCTGGTTACACGGGAGGAGTGTTCTGCTCTCCTCTGGTTACGGTTAGGGCGGCAGTGTCTTGTTTTCTGGTTACCGTGGCGGCAGTGTCTTGTTCTCTGGTTACGTTAGTGGCAGTGTCCTCTGAATCTTTGATTCACCTCGGCGTGCAGTTGTCTCTGATCTGTTGATTACGCGGCGGCAGTGTTCTTCTGTCTTGGTTACGTAGGAGTGTCTGATCTCTGGTTACCGAGCTGCGGCAGTGTCTCTGTTCTCTGGTTACCGTCGGCTCCAGCAGCTCTCTGATTTTCTGGTTACCGTCGCTCCGGCAGTGTCCGTGTTAGAGTTACATAGGTTCGCACCTCCGGCCAGTAGCGACGGGATATTCGCTGCCAGGCATCAGCATTCAGCAATGCTCTTACAAACTCCGACTGCCTACAGCTTTCCTGATAACCGATTATAGCACACCAGGCGTCTCTGAGAAGTATCTTCATGTGAGCTTAAAACATACGCATAAGTGACTTATATTTGTGGAAAGCCGCTGAAACATTCATTCGATAAATAGCTAAGCAGAATGGAGTGATTAGGAAATATTTGAAGCTTAGGAGATAGCATTACTAGGCTACGCGACAAGTGTCGGTTTCTCTGGTCGTAATGGGGATACCAGCGATTACCAGGAATTCCTCTCTGACCGTCTGACTTCTGAGGGGCACGGGGACTGACAAGTCTATTGAACGTCACTCGCTCTGCAGTGTGTGTGTGTGTGTGTGTGTGTGTGTGTGTGTATTGTGTGCGTGGGGTTGTGTGTGTTTATGTGGTGTGTGTGTGTGTTGGTGTGTGTGTGTGTGTGTGTGTGTGTGTGTGTGTGTGGTGTGTTGTGTGTGTGTGTGTGTGTGTGATGTGTGTGTGTGTGTGTGTGTGGTGTGTGTGTGTGTAGGTGTGTTTGTGTGTGCTTGTGCTTGTGTGTTGTGTGTCTGTGTGGTTCTGTGTGTCTGTGTGTCTGTGTGTCTGTGTGTCTGTGTGTCTGTGTGTCTGTGTGTCTGTGTGTCTGTGTGTCTCTGTGACTGTGTGTATCGGTGCATCCCGGTCGTTGGGCTGCTTGTTATTCTAGCCTGGTGAAGACGAGTCGGTGCCACCAAATACCACCCGTGTGCGAAATTATAGCCCGTATTTCACGCACCAACAATGGTCTGGTGAGACTCGCGCTGCTCTAAATGATAAAATGCCACCTAGTTATGATGACAAATAACCTTCGGCCGAAGAAAAGGAGGACAAATTGCAAATGATTTCCATCTGAGCCGAGGACGACTCAAATAATTGTCGCTGCGAATTCAACTTCTAAATTGAAATGAGCTCGTTTTTTATCTTGAATAAACTGGACTGAAACTGTTTTTGTCTACAAACGAGCCTGCGTAACAGGTAGTTTCTTTTCAGTTTAGCACTAGCCGTTTTTACGAAGGATTTATTTTTACCCGGTAGTACCAGGTAATACTTTGTGCGTTTTGGGTAATTGAGTCTAGGAACACGGCTTTTTCCAGATGTCTTTGGTATCAGTTGAAAATTTGTGAATTCATGTGCAATTATCTGCTTTTACAATGCGAAATTTCCCGTTAGTTTTCTTCGTATAATCAAATTCATGTCAAAATATTACCGGTTACTCCCGGGTACTACCGGCCCGGCCCGGTAGTACATGGAAGTACCCGGTAATATTTTTTAAATAAATTTGATTATGCAAAGAAAACTAACGGGAAATTTCTCATTGTAAGAGCAGATAATTGTACAAAAATTCATAAATATTCGATTGATACCAAAATATCTTGGAAAAGCTGTGTTCCTAGTCTCAATTACCCAAAATGCACGTAATATTACCGGGTACTACCGGGTACTACTGAGTAAAAATAAATCCTTCGTGAAGACGGCTATTAATAATTGCAGGCCAACTATTACTTAATTGAGCATCCAAAATCCAATGGCAAGCATTTCTGCTAAGACATTTACCGTACAAATATGTAAAAGAAAATCAGAAAACAAAATCAGAAAGCACATGCACTCAATTATACCACTTTGGGTTGTAAAATTCCGCAGATAGCTGAACCATCTAATTGAAACCGCACGGTCATGTAATGCCTGATAAAATATGATGCATTTCTGCGCGTCCCACATGTTACTGCCCCTTTGACAAAGCACCTGTTCTCGGCAGAAGACATCACATAGGGGTAACATCTGCCCCTCTGACATGAGTGACAACCCACCTGTTCTCGACAGAAGACATCACACAGAGGAAACGTCACCATGTCCACGCTCTCCCTCACTCCACGGCCGGAAGACAACCAGAGATCTCTGCTCTGTCGCTGTCAGAACCCCCAGATGGAGGCCAGCACGCTGCAGTACTCATCTTCCCTTACTGTCCACTGTGAGTATTCTATGCTAATCGTGTGGTACTCTGTCGGCTGTAAGTGTATGACATATGATACATACGTGCTCCATGGTTAACACATGCTGGGTTCGTATAATGTCTACTGTTGATTTTCCAGTTAGCTATAAGTTGGCCTTCACCATCATGTGACAAATATCTCAAACATTTTTTTTAGATTCGCTGCATTAGTCTAAACAAACATTAAAGGCTTAAAACAACGCGTTTAATTACAAAATTCTCCTGGATATTGCTTGAACCAACCAGTTAGGGGAAGGGGGCGAAGCAAAAAAGTCTCACAAACTTCTGAAAACCCATCAGATTCCAATTGTTTATGCATTGATATAGCAGATTAAAAGCAAACTTTCCTTTGTACAATCCGTTTTTTGTTTTCATCAGGGTCAATTTTACTTCGAATTCATATATTTTTTTGGGGAGGGGGAGGCATGGCCAGAATGCCCCCTGGATCCGGCCCTGAAGACAAAGACCCCAGCTAAATATTGGCACCTGCACAATATGTGGACGAGTTATGGCTTCTGTCAAAGGTGCGGGCCCCGACGTGTGTGTGTGTGTGTGTGTGTGTGTGTGTGTATGTGTGTATGTGTGTATGTGTGTGTGTATGTGTGTGTGAGTGTGTGTGTGTGTGTGTGTGTGTGTGTGTGTGTGTGTGTGTGTGTGTGTGTTTGCAGGGAAGGAAAAATGCCGTTTTAGTGCACTTCGGGGACATCGAAACAATAAATACACGCTCGGTACATGACTTATGATGGCTTCAATGGCGTCAAATCGATTGGAACGGACAATAAATAATCTAGTGTACTGTTAATCGATATCATTAGTTACATTTGTTCGGTTTCGAGTTCTTTTGTACTTAACGTCAACAAAAGCTAAAACACTTGCAATGCATCACCTTCGGCACGTGCATTTACATTCAATCTCATGTCACTCGTTCACTGCCTTACTAATTCATACTTTGCATAGCTCCAGTTAAACAAAACCGTTTGTGAAAGTCCATTTCAGTTGTACTCAAACATACGGTTGCAGTCCTAGCTGCTGTTTTCCACATCTTAGCTGCAGTGATTGACAGGATGCATTTTCACTTTCAGTTCATTTGCATTCGATGTAGGTTATTGTTAATAGATGCCTTGACAGAGACTTTTGGCGTTTATAACGCATCTAACGTAGCGTGGCGTTTTTAGCGTGGATAATAGTTCCTCGCAGGGCTAACATTATCATTTCTCACTATGGAAAACGTCAGTTCTCCGCTGAAAGCTGCCATATTACGCCGAGAGTTGTAGCGGAAATCTCTGAAACAAACGCCTTCATAAGCCGCACTTGGCGTCTGAGCTGACTGTGGAATCGTCAGCTGCCTCATTGACGGAGACATTTGGGTGATCGACAGGCTCTTAATACATGCGTTAGAGATGGTAGCGGAGTTACGAGGGACCGTTGCATGGAACTGCAATGGCGGAGCCAAGATTCGGTCATGAAATCGTCATGCAGCAATGTTGGGTCCCTCAGACATTGTTGGCTTTCTCGGCTTTGATGAGACCTTCTTCAAATACGTCCTCAGTAGGTACTGGAGAAATTGGACCCTGTTATGTCAAGTGGTTCCTTTAAATCAGTGATTTTCAAATAAAGTTTTTATGTGTGAGATGATAGCTGATGCCATTGTGAGAAGAATAAAATGAAGAAATATGATCATAATATGTATACGAATATGTATGTATACTACTTTATCGTATACGAAATATTCGATTTGTTTTTTTCTTTTCGTTAAATGAAAAGAAGGACGTTTTCATTCGCATATATTTCGTATACAACCAGTAAAGACGCCCCCCCCCCACCTTTAAATACAGGCGAAGGACGAGCGAGTCCGAATAAATCCGCATCAATTATCACCCGCCCAACGGGAGGTTCGTTGTGCAAAGCATGTTTTTTTTTCGTTATGTAGTGTTTGCCGTTCGCAAATAGATCCGAACTAAATTCGATTACTTTGAACTAAATAGGTTTTGTAGCGTTATTTTTTTAATTTGCAATTAATAAGCTTCATGTTTGAAGGCCAAAAAATTTCATTTTTGGGTGGGGTATTAGATGGATTTGATTGCGCTTTACAGCTGCCCATTCATTTTTATCGGTTTAGCACCCTTTGGTTTTGAAGCTATACGGCCGGCTGCTAATGAAGAAATATTATAAAATCGTCAATAAAACATATTACAGCAAGATTTTAACCCCGCGCCCCGCTGGTGGTATCCAGCCGAACGCGCCCCGCGTCTGGGGGGGGGGGGGGCAGATTTCTGCCCCCTCGTTATCTTCTGAACAATGGACCGTTAGCGCAGACGCCGGCAATACGGCAATTCAAAGGCTCCATTGCATACACACCCAAAGCATACGTGAAGTTTTCGAAATAAGGTTCACATGTCAGCGTCAAGGTCAGGTAAAAGGTCAAAATGGAGATATTTAGTTTTTGGTCTCATATTTCTATCCATAAGCCTTAGATTGTAACTATATGAGCATTAAGTTGCTCTTCAAAGGTATAATGAAACTCCTGCAATTAAGCAAAAGTTGAAATTTTAAGCAAAGGTCCAAGCGTCAATATCGGGTCACCAAAAGCCGTCCACTTTGATTGCAAAGAGGTTTACGAAAGTCATGCGACATATGTTTTATGGGTTCTTTTCACACGTGTTATTCCGATAATATAGAGCCGTTTTGACAATTGACACCGTGAAAGGTCATATGAGGTTCAAAGTCAGGTCATTTGAGGTCAAATTGTCAAATTAAATTTTTTAAACAAAAAATACATTTTTATTGTCCAGTTTTGTCTCAGAAAAACAGGCCTGTGATATTTATTTTGTCTCTACTTGGTCCAAAAAAAGTTCCAAAAAAAAGCTATTTTGCAAAAAGACGTCATGAGTTACTTACACTTGGGGGAGTCATAAGTCAGTTCAAAAAATTCAGATATTGCTTTGAAATTTGGGTTTGCATTTGTTATATTCTTAGGTCTCTTACATATATTCCGTTTTTTATAATATTTTTGAAATTTTTTTTTTTGTGAAAATTTTTTCCTGAAAAAAATCATTTTTTTAATTTTTTGGGGTTCAAAAAAACTCATAATTTTGCAAATCTGAGATAGCCATTTTTGAAGCCAATGCAATTCCCACCTTTTGGTGTTTTAGTTTTTTGAATTGCTTCACATTCTCCATTTTATACGAATTTTCAAACAATTCATCGGTTTTTTCCACCAAAAATTTGGCATTGACATGCACCGTCATCAAAATTGTTCTATTTTCTCCCAAATGTTATTATCAATTTCATCAAAAATTTTGGAGAAGATGTCAAATTGATGTGGGATAAGGTACTGAAAGTTTCACGTCGGTACCTGCGATGGTTGTTGAGTTATTGAGAAAATCCGGGAGGGGGGCAGAATATGCCCCCCCCCCAGCGGGGCGCGGGTTAACAGTGAAATACTGCATTAAAGCCTCAATTTTTGCATGCATTTTAGAGACGGTACATTGGTCTACAGAATTCGGTGTTTGTTTCATCGCTTCACGCTTCCCCATAGGTACTGGGCACTTGGATTTAAATTGTTCGAGGACGTCATTTAAAACTATGAATTTGCGCTTTTATAGCCAAGTAACTTTGCACGTACCCACGCGCCGATGATCGACACATTAGTGCATATGCGGCGGAGGATCGTTTTCTCTACGCATCTGTGTTTGCACCCGCCTGTCTTTTGTGACTTTGGTTGCCGAGAATTAGGTCTGTTACTGCAAACGCTATGTTTGTTAAAGACGTAAATTTGCGGGACGGAACAGGGTGCACGTGCGCACGTGGCAGTGTGACCCAGGAGATTGACCTGTGCAACATTGCCAGTTGTGTGGTCTCCGAGCCTTCACACCAAATTTATAGCTTTATAGGTCCAGCCGTTTTCTCAGCTACAGCAGGATAATACTTTCTGACACCCCTGAGCGGACACGTGTTCACGGCGGCCATGCTGACCATCACATGAGACAAAACATGTATAAATAATCATAATGTCATTGAATGGGGCTATCAGATTCACGAAAACCGCGTTGTCATAATCGGATACGGCGATTTCAAAGATATTAGCTTCTGACCCAGGCGGTCGTGGTCTGGCCGGGCGGGCCGGGGTCGGGTGGCCGCTTATATTGAGAAAAAATCCGGTATTCAATGAGGACTCGCTCCGCGCTTCGCGCTCGCTCGTAATAATGATTTTGCTGCTATATTATGATCATAATTCTTTCACTTATTATTTTGAAATAAGAAGTAATTACCCAACTTGAGGCAATGGAGCTTTCAGGTTGAGGTAATAGCGATCAAGCAGCTAAATTATAAATAATACCGGATTTATAGGATGATGACGCTCATTCCGAATCCATCTATCTCAGTTGCTATCTGTCCCCACGTTATACGCAAGAACTATTAAAGTCAATTAATGCGAAATAATGCGCGTTTTTGTGTTGCAGCTTACGTTATACACTGGGAACCACTACTTTCGTCTAGAGCAGCACACATGTCTACTTATATTATCGTCCCTAGATGGCATTAGAAGCAAATGCCTGAAGTTATGCTGTACCGCAGAGCGTGAAGTTGAGAACTGCGGACTTTGCGGTGGGGCCGAGGGAAAATGAGTGATTTTGTTCATCAATAGGAGGCAACCATACTCTTCCTACTGAGAACCACTACTTTCCATGCTGGAATGAGCTTTTTGAAGCTGAAATTAGTTTCTACTTACCAAATTAGCGTCTTGGCGGCAGAATAGACCCTCTGCAGGCACTCAGGGTCAGGTATGACCCCTTTCCGAGCTAAAGATAGGAGCCACGTCCCCTTAGCCCCTCCCTCTGGATCCTTTACTGGGCGGATGGTCGTGATTTGGGCAGCCATGGCACAGACAACCTTCAGACACCCATTCTGACCACATACACTGAACTGTCTCTGCAGTCCACTCCACAGCCGGTGCCGGCAGCCTGTGGCCGTGAACAGCAGATGAGCACAGCGGAAATTGACACCGTGTCGAAGGCCAGACAGGTATCAGCAATCAATGGAACAGTCGATATGTGTGTATGTATGTATATATGGTGACGTGGTAAGGTCAAATGTAAAATTTGACCTCAGGTCAAGTTCATTTAATGACCCAGGTAGGTCATGTTGCATATGGGGCGACGCGGCCAGACGAGACAAACACAGTGGTGTCATCCATATATTTTTATGTATCAAGAGTTATTAGCAAATCATTGCTGATGACTTCATATGACCTCAGATGTCCTTTCAGAGCTCGCCGAGCATTCATTTTACCTGGGTCATCAAGATAGGCTAAGATAACATGATTCTGAAATAATCGTCCTGATCCAATGCATATTGTTCGAAAAGGAATAATTTTGTATATTTTCCCGTTCATTCATTATGGGGAGGTCAGGAAATTGACCTGACCTTAGGTCAACGATGCAAACAATCCGGGATCAACCGATTGTTTAGTACTTATGACCTAATGAAATCCTGCAAGTTTCAAATATGTCGTACTAAGACCATGGGTTTGGCACAATCACATCATGGATCACATTTTGGAAGACAATGTCATTTTACGTGACCTTGTAACCTGACCTGAGACGACATGAGATCAAAACTTTAACAAAATGTGTCTAATTGATGCCCCAACAGCTGTACAAAATGTGGCGGGGCTGAAAGCCGCTGTCTTCCCGCTATTTTGGAAAAACCTCAGAGGGGGGGGGGTCAAAATGACCCGTACCAGAGCGAGGGTAAATAAGATGTCTCTCTTTTTCTATAACAGACGCATCACTAACGCAGGCCGCATCTCTCGTTTCAGGTATTCGTATTTGAAATGCCATTTTGCTTCATCCGTTCTAGAATGGACGCATTGGTAGAACATGGCACATATGTCGTTCAAAACCTGCCGAAATGACATGACATACTTCGTATCATGTTCCAGACCTGCCTCAAGTGAGCATCACATTGACGGATCTTCTGGATCCGGAGAAAATTCAGGAAGGCGGAGACGTCGTCTTTGAATGCCACATCAGGGCTAATCCGCCCGTCTACAAAAAGGAATGGCGGCACAATGTATGTTGACAAACGGCGCACGCATAGCTAACTGTACACGCATGTTTATTATGTGACCATCGTAGTCCGGACCATCCTCTTTTCCCTTTGACGTGGGAACGCCGTGCCGTCCTAGGGAGGCAGCGGCGGCGGCACCAGCCAGAGACAGTCTCTACTGATGGATAGCCGCGGCCCTGTTGGCAGCGCAGTCATTAGGTTTATAGGGCACGAGAGGCTGAGGTCATGGGGGCCAGAGCATCGGGCCGCTGTCTGACCAAGAGCCGGGCGCTGTCTGACAGAAGCCGCCGCTGTCCTGACAGAGCCGGCCGCTGTCTGACCATGAGCCCCGGCGCTGTCTGACCAGAGCCGGCCGCTGTCTGACCAGAGCTGGCCGCTGTCTGATCAGAGCCGGCCGCTGTCTGACCAGAACTATCCGCTGTCTGACCAGAGCCGGCCGCTGTCTGACCAGAGCCGGCCGCTGACCAGAGCCGGCCGCTGTCTGACCAGAGCCGGCCGCTGTCTGACCAGAGCCGCGCCGCTGTCTGACCAGAGCCCGGCCTGACGTTGGGGTCTGACCAGAGCCGGCCGCTGTCTGACCAGAGCCGGCCGCTGTCTGAACCAGAGCCGGCCGCTGTCTGACCAGAGCGGCCGCTGGGTCTACCAGCAGCGGCCCAGGCTCTACTGTCTGACCAAAGACCGGCCGCTATCACCAGAAGCCGGCCGCGTCTGACCAGAAGCCTCCGCTGTCTGACAGAGCCGAGCGCGTGGTCTAGACCAGAGCGGGGCCGCTGTCTGAACAGAGGCCGTCCCGCTGTCTGACCAGAGCCGGACGCTGTCCAATGACCGAGAAACGGCCGCTGAGTCTGCACTCAGAGCCGGCCGCTGTCTGACAAGAGACCGGCCGACTGATCTTGAACCATAGAGCCGGCGTGTCTGACAGGGAGCCGGCCGCGTCCTGACCAGAAGCCGGCCGCCCTGTCTGACCAGAGCCGGCTGCTGTCTGACCAGAAGCCGGCCGCTGTCTGACCAGAGCCGGCCGCTGTCTGACCAGAGCCGGCCGCTGTCTGACTAGAGCCGGGCCGCTGTCTGACCAAGCAGCCGGCCGCCTGTCTGACCAGAGCCGGCCGCTGTCTGACCAGACCGGCCGCTGTCCTGACCAGAAGCCGGCCGCTGTCTGAACTAGAGCCGGCCGCTGTCTGAACCAAGCCGCCGCTGTCTGACAGAGCTGGCCGCTGTTCTGAACCAGAGCCGGCGCTGTCTGACCAGAGCCGGCCGCTGTCTGACCAGAGCCGGCCGCTGTTCTGACCCAGAGCCTGGCGTGTCTGACCAGAGCGGCCGCTGACTGACCAGAGCCGGCCCGCTCTGTCTGACCAGAGCCGGCCGCTGTCTGACCAAGAGCCGGCCGCTGTCTGACAGAGCCGGCCGCATGTCTGACGCAAGTAGCCGGCCCGCTGTCTGATCCAGAGCTGGCCGCTGTTTGACCAGAGCCGGCCGCTGTCTGACCAGAGCCGGCCGCTGTCTGACCAGAGCCGGCCGCTGTCTGACCAGAGCCGGTCGCTGTCTGACCAGAGCGGAGCACCGCCAGTCGATCGGACACACCATCAATTTATGCCGCCAACCTAATGGAATTAGCCGCCGTGCTCTCAAAGTGTGAGGCGGCGTACCGACGTACCCCCGAGAGCTATAAATGGTGCAGCGGCGGTGAACTGTTAGCACGTGGCTGTGATTGAGTATGGTGAGCGGCGTATAGGCAGTGGCTTCAGCTATATCACCTGGGAATTTTACCTGCCACCGCCAGCTGCGATCCCTGGCTCGTTTGAGAAAGCTAGTGTGCCGCCTGCCTCCTGTCTTATGTGGATGAAAAATCACCTGTCAGTAGCCTTACACGCGCACACACACGAAAGTCCTAAATCAATGGACAAAAAGAATGTGTGTGTGGGTCATTTAATTTCGCGCATTAAAGGGCGATATTTCACAGTGAAACCAATAACGTACAAAATGAAACAAGGTGAATTAAGGAGATAAATATGTTCGTTGCAATGCGTCCAATGAAACAAGAGACAACAAATGATCTGTGTTTCAGGACAAATAGTTTTAACTACTGCTTTGCAACTGATAATCCGGCGTCCATGGTACAGGGATGTTCACAAAACACTGACACATTTCATTTACAATTATCGTGCAAAAAAGTGCTCCAGGCATGGAGTTTCGAATACCACAAAATGCAGAATTTCATGGAGATTTGTTCAGCCAGCTCTCCCATCCAGGTCGTAACACGGCACGTACTACGTAACCTCACAGATCGGCTGTCCGTTGTTCGGCGCGACGCACAGCTCTGCCAACGCGGAGGTTTCTGTCGACTCTTGCGCAGGCTTAACGGCGGACGAGAGCGCCGCCGGAGCAGCTCCTACTGCCCCCTTCAAGCATGCTCGGTTCGTGGTAGATATAGATATAGAAACGGTCAACCCTTTAGGTGTCCCATAGAAATGTGAGGGTTTCGAGGGGGGACAAGAAGAGAGAGAGTTGGCGGACCAGGATAGAGGAGATATAGAGAGAAATCAGAGAGGACGGTTGCGGAAGGGGCGAGACAAGGAGTGGTACCGCGGGCAGGCATGCACACAAAAAACGGCAGTTCAGTACGACAAAACGAGCTGTTACATTCGTACATCATAGTCATGTTACTGAATTAAATTATTGTCGTGTCAATGGACTTTGACCTCTCAACAAAACCACACCCACACATCCGACCTCCCGCCCACCTCGCGGACAGACTATTCGGCGCGTATCCTCTCATCCCAGCACATCAGGTGTCACGTCCTGTCCAGGTTCGCCATCGACGTGAGCGTCATCACACCAACACACGAATATACTCACCTGTTTCGGCCATCGGGGCTAGCAAATCTCACCTCTGGTTGCGCGGTTCCGCGCGGAAGTGAAGAGATCGAAACCTGCGGGAGGCCCCGATCACAGGGGGGCGCCCTAACACACACCACACAGCACCAAAATACAAACACACCAACCACACCCACACACACAACACAATACACCCAAAAACACACCCCAACCCACAGCGTCTGTTACCCCCCCTCCACTAACTGTTCGGCAAGGTGGTGTTCGACGCGCCCCACACACACCTGCACACCTGAACACCCACACCCGCCCAAGGGACTCGACACGCGGGGCCCCACTGCCACGCCAGGGCCCGTGCAGCCGCGGGTAACACACGCCCACACCGATCAGGTTGGCGTCCCACACTAGCCAACCCAAAAGCTCGATGCTTGTCCGGCGCCGAGCAAAACCCACGCCATAGCCAACAGCGCGCGCAAGAGCTGGTCTCAAACACACCCCCGTACGCCAACCCTCCGCCCACACCACCACTACTGGCACAACCACCCAATCTGGACAGAGCCACCACCGCGGGAAACCCGCCACACACCACCCACCCTCCCACCCACGCCTACCAGTGCTCCTGGATCAGCTGATGGTCCCGGGCTGCTGCATGTTGGGCTGTGTCACCTGCTGAATCACTGGGGGTGGCAATACTGTCATTCGCGCATCTTTTGCCGATGGCCGCCAGAAACCGCTTTGGGAATGAGTGGGTATCTTTCTGCATTCACTGTCTGCGTGCGGCCGGCGTGGTCCTCAAACCAAAGAAGGGGCCAATGATGGGACCCGAGCAGCTGACGGGCGCACCATTCAATGCACTTGAAAGGCAGTGCATGTTGGGCAGAGGCCTCTCTTTGACGATCATAGGTGCCGTGTGCCCCAGTAATAGCTGTTTGGGTGTTAATGGGCCCTCAGGTGAAAGTTGGCCTCGTCCTAAATCAGACATGTGCAAAAATGCGTCTGAATGCCTGGCACTGCTGCAAAAACCACTCTGCAGAACGCCAACCCGGTCCTTCATATTAATTTGGGCGTCACCCTTTCTTTGGCGTGTCCACAACTTGATGGGGTACACGAGGTACTCCGTCAGGATCCCGCCGAGCGCAACAAAGCTGACCCACTTGCTGGCTAAGGTGGTGAACTGTTTGCACGGATACTGTTCCATGATGTTCCTGGTCTTCTTGGACCACTCTCTCGGTCTCTTGCCTAATTTGTCCAGCTCGACCCTCTGGGCCCGATGAGGGTCATCTTTTCCAAAGTCTTATCGGAAAATTTTCGTTAAGCTGAAATTATGTTCTAGTGGCCGGAGCTGTCCTTAGCGCTCTTTAACATGGCTTCAGGAAGTTTTGTTGGGTTTGCGCGCTGACAACTTAGTCGCAAGGAATATTCCTACGTTTTCAACTTTTTCCTTGTTACTGAAGGCCCCCATGCTGCTGCAGACAATGTATAAATCACCATTCTCTGAGCCAAAAATCTTACCATTCACGAGCTTCAATTTGGCACATGCATCGATAATGCTAATGCCAACCCTAGATCGCCACAAAATCAATTTCAAATGTGTCAGTGTTTTGTGAACAACCCTGTACTTAATTAGGAACAAGCTAATTGGAATGTATTGCCGAAATCAGGAAATGCGACCCAAAATGTCCGCTATAATTTTATGGGAACATGAGGATGGATTCTTATGTATGAAAAAAAAATGTATATAAATATTGGCCTGTAGGCAGTGACAGGAATTTAATTGTGTGCAACATTAACGCACCAAGCCTAGTGACAAAATGGCGCCGGAATAGCGTCTAACGTTGCGTTGAGTCGTGCGTCCGGTCGACTCCCACCACATTGTCGTTGTCACTAAGGGAGTCGTCACGCTTAAGTAACTACAACAATAAGAAAAAGCACCATGATACTTCTAGACGCAAATATTTAACACGAATTGTCACGCGCGTAGTTTGTATGTTTCTTAGATGGCACTTGAATGCAAAATAGAGGCGCGCATCATCACGTTTAGTTTTCCACTGTCTCTAGGTCGAATTTGCCGGCGAATAAATCTCAAAGTTGTTTGTTGTCTGTATATCATATTTTCTTAATGGCATCCGATGCACCATTTTTTGTTATCAGCTACACACATTCAAAATCAACTGATATTCGTTTAGCAAGCGAGGGTGCTAGTCAAGGAAGACGAAAGGTTTGTTGGAATATAATTCATTGCAATGCTGATCGTAAAAGACAGAAATGAAAAAGTAAGCAATGTAATTACATAACGGTGAGTGCGTGTTAAAAGCATTAAAATGTACACTATGATGCCTGGCGGGCCAATAAAATGTGTATTAACATCGCCAGCAAACGACTTATTGCGTCCGTTTTAAATGATCGTTTGCCTTTAAGCTTCCCGCTCGATACAATGCGACACGCCCAATCGTGTCACCGTTGAGGATTTGGCATCGCTGAATTTCGTAGATTCAATTTTAAATTTAGGCGATTCCTCTAGCATGAAGCATGTTTGAAATGGCATATAGGTAGCCTTCACTTTTAGTTAAGTATATATTGTAACTTTATTTCTTGATATTGTGGAGTGAAAGGGAAAACAATATCAATGATACCATATCGGAATTTATGTCACGCGTCAGCCGGTTAAATGAATGAGACATATAATCAATGAGAGTGGCGTGACAGATGCTACTTTTGCTCTGACGTCATCAGGGACTCACGTCGCAGGATAACGGACTATGTAGTGCTGCACAGCGTTTTGGGGACAATAACAATTCACAACATAGTATGTGTAGTTTATCCAAATATGTCATATGCAAACTGCTCCGAACTTAACAATCGCATGAAGGAGCCATTTCCACTTTGTAATCACATGAATCGATGGTATATCTGGCAAGCTTATGTTTCATTCAGACAATATAAATCCAGGAAGAAAAATGCAATGTACTATTGGTTTCCGAAATAAGGCGCCCCGCTGGGGTTGGGGCCGACGCAGCAGTTTAAAGGAGTATAACGCCTTCGGGAAAATTATGAGAAATGATGGAGACTTGAGAGCCACTCATCTGGGGCACTCATCTGCATCAATCCACATGTTCTCCCAAGGCCGTTATATTATTCCTTTAAACTGCTGTGCCGGCCAACCAGTGAAGGCTTTATCTCTTGGAACCAATTATACAAGGACACCTCACTGGATCGTCATATAATTCCTAATACTTATTAATGCCATATTTCAATACCATTTTACCGTTGATCGCACCACTCGCTATTTCTGACGCCGTCGTTCTCGCTGTCAACCACCTTATCTGTCGTTTCTGTCGTGTCTTCACCTTCTGTCACCTTCTTGCCGTGACGCTGTCGCCACCTTCTCTTCTTGACGCTGCCGCTTGGCCCTGCAGAACCGTGTGCTTGGACCACAGCTCTTTCTGACGCTGCCGTTGGCCCTGCAGAACCATGTGCTGGCCACGCTCCTCTGACGCTTGCCGTGGCCCTGCAGAAAACCATGTTGTGGAGCACAGCTCCTCTGACGGCATCATTCATCAGCAACTACAGCCTGGCGCTGCAGAGTGTGCAGCGGCGCGACGCCGGCGTCTACATGTGTGTCGGCTTCAACAGCGAGGGCGAGAGAGAGAGCAACTCCATCTTCCTCGACGTCAAATGTGAGCAGCCAGCCGGCATTATGAGCACATGGGGACGAGCGCATTGCTAAATTCCTGACGTTTCAATAGTGTACTTTTATATAATTGTAGTTTTTGTTTTGTGTTGGCATTGGGGCTTTATAATTACGCAGCTGTTGTATAGTTGGGGTATATTGCGCCGATCCAGACGGGAGAACGGAATGGCCTCGCTAGTATAGCCAGACTCGTAACATGAACCCATGGATTTTCCGAAAGAACAATCAACTTTTATTGCCGATCTTTTGACAGAAATTACAATGCCAGAGAAGCAGGATTAGCCCATTGATTGAACATATTACTCGGCCTTGCCGGAAGCCGCCGGATCTGCTGCTGAGTTGAGCATCCATTGCTGATACCGGCTTTAATTCCACGAATTGATCCGAGAAACTAGACCAAGTGTGCGATTGGGGACTTGTGATTGCAGCATAACTAATTGGCAGTCTGAGCGATGTTCAACACTCTTGTGTGGGCTCCGATCATTTGTGCAGGCCAGGTTTGATATACCAAACTGTGTCAGTCGTCCTTATTAATTATGATTTCTTGCATTTCACATATATGTAAATTCCAAGAAATCATAATGACGACGACTGCCTCAGTCTAGCAGTCTAGCCAATAACAGTTGCTGTGGATGCTATCACAGCATGCTCCCAATTATTCGGACATAGCTGACTAGCGTTCTTCACTTCTAATAACAATTAGTGATGGGCAAGCTGCAATACTTTTGTGTATCGTCAGATATTGACGCCTTATTTCTAGAGCTCAACGAATGCATATGCGAAGGACTGCGACTGCTGCACCCCCTAAGATGTAGGGCTCACATGTCTATGTGGTCTAACCACATATATTTATGAGTGAAGGTGCATGTATTTATTTCTTTTGTGAAGCTGGTTGCGAAACCAACAGTGTAAATTGTCATGGAGTTGAATATATTTTTTAGCTAACTGGTGCACTTAAACAGTGGATGCTGAGACACACTTTTGTAGTTGACTATGTAATCAGACACGTAGCCAAAACTTTCTTAGGGGGGGGGGCACGCCTGAAAAATAAATTTTATCCTCAGTCATATTCTGCTGACCGGGGGGCGGGGGGTATGATCGGGTTTTCAGATAATCCCATTCTATCTAGTGACAATTTATTTTGCTCAAGAGGGGGGGGGGGAGCATGGCCCCCGTTCCCTCTAGCTACATCCCTGACAGCAATATAAATAATAATACATCGTATATGAAATGGCAGGCACAGATCTAGGGGGTGGTGCTAGGGCACCCTCCCCCCCCGCTGAGCCGGGTCGGGCCCATGTCGCGCCCGTAGGGTGCGCCCGGAAGGCGCAACCTTTTGAATGTGGCGCCTTTCTGACTGAAATGCTAAATCCGCGACTGAATGGTGCAACTACGAGACATAATCCCCTGAAAAAGAGGCGAAATGAGATGGATGTGGATATAACAAAAACAAACAGAAGCTATAACGAAATATCGGTGTGAGAAGCAGCCAGAGAGACGAGAGAAACCCTGGTAAACGTTATCAAGGAAAAAGTGAGCATTCCCCTCTACCAGGGTGTGAGCAAATCAGATATGTGTTGCTGAAGCGACTCAGACTAAAAATATATTTTACTCTGACTAAATGAAAAACAAAATGTTTGAGTCGACTAAATTTGATCATTGTTTTTCTCTAAATCATCTCCAACGGAGGATGAAAATGGAAATAGTTGACTTTGATTCAACTTTGACTAAGATTCACTAAGTTGACACACCAGCAACGGATGATTACTATATAATGATACAAAGTTCAATCATTTTGAGACCGTGTCTCTTAGTAAACGAAATTAGAACTTGGCATGCATGTGTATTAAACACTACACAGTTTTCATCTGGTCCTGATCAGTGGACTATTCCTGTGCGAAATTGCGCTCATGTGATCCGCCAGGAGCACGAGCTTTGACAGCCCCCCTCCACCATTTTTCGCTGGACGAATGGACCCAGTTGCGTCACACAGCTCCTGGTACAGGCTCGTAGCATCTGGTCAAACAAAACTGTTAAACCTCCACGGTACACTTCTTACTTGATAAATCCTCCGAAGTCCTCGATGGGCCTCAGCTGAGGAACGTATGGAGAGGGACGGCATCAATCACGTGCCACTGTGGGCACTGCCGCATCACACCGCAGGTTCGCTGTGACGCGAGCACACTGCGTGTTGGCGGCATCCGACCAGAAAATATCCCATCATGTGAGGTACTGTGAGGTCAGGAACGGCAGACTGTGCCTTCTTGGGGCACTAATTGTGATAGAATTCGCCGTCGATGCTGCCGCTACTGGGGCAGATCACAGGTGCAGTGTCTTGTCGGGGGTAATTACGATAAGCACCAACAACTTTCGTTCCTGGACACCTGGATTCAGGCTTGAATCTCACATCATTCGGCACAGCATCCCAGGCTCCAGTGTAAAAAGCCTGGGCCCTGTTGTTCGGGATTTTAGCTAATCTGCCTAACTGATCTGGGATCCAATAACGCTAAAATACCGGTATCTTCCGTAGCTGATCTGCATCCTAAGCGGGAGCTCGTAGCGTTAGGCTTCACCCTCGTACTAGTGATTCACTAATGTCACGTTCAGCTGCAGCAGGCGGAACCTGGGACCACGCTCATGCTATTATACAAGCTGTGGCCGGTTGTAGATATCCGATTTTAACTCACAGCACAAGCAGTTGGTGGGCCATTCTATAGTGAAAGGGTCTCATTGCTATCCTTTGAAAATGAAAAGTAGCCTCATGTATTCACTGAGTTCAAGGAGAAGGGACCTCTGAGAAATACAACCGAGCTAGGCCTCGTCCACGGGTCATTGGGCTGTGGCTACTGGCATTAACCCTATTCTTTGCGGGCGGCCAGAATTACGTTAAACCTGCGGGGGCAGATTCAGCCCCCCCCCCCCGAGATCCCGATAAGCGCTTGGCCGATTGCAATGGACGAGCACTATTCGATTTGCCATGATATGCTATTTCTTTTGGACCTTTAAATTTCCTTTTTGTTAAAAAATGTGGAGCCAAGGGGCAAAAAAATGCGATATTTTTGGGTGCTTTTTGAAAGGCCATTGCAGCCATCTGATTTTACCGATTGTCATGCGTTAAACGTATGTGAGATTACAATGTAATGGTTGTCAATATATAAAGGGACAAGTACCGAAATCGAAAATCATAGGCGTATTACGGGATTAAAAATGGGGTAATTTTCTGATAACAAATATGTGATTTTCGTAATTGTTTGAAACGATAGAAACGTCACATGAGGGTTCGTTTGCTGTAATTGGTTAAATGTAATATATTGCGCATAGGCGGATCCAGGTAAACAACGTGAATGCACAATGTGCGGAACGCCTTGTATTATCTTATGTATTTCAAGTTGGACCTGATTTGACGAAGGATGTTGCCTCCCATTGTATGTACCTTAGTGCGCCTCTGCCTTAAAATATGTATTATCCAAGTATATATGATGTACACTCTACACAAGTATAGCAGTGAAATAGTTTCTGACACATTTATTGCACCGCAAACTATGAAGGAAATATGCGCCGCAAAACCGCATTCATAACGCCCTCCCAAAAACATGAGCCTGGATCCGCCTCTGCTGAGCCGATTTCTTTCCCATTTTTTTTTGACACAATACACGTTGTTCAATTTAAGGAATGGTACAAAATTTCAAGACGCTAGGTCTAACAGTTTAGAAGCAACAACCAAAAGACTACCGGGGGCAGAATCTGCCCTCCCTCCGCAGGGAATAGGGTTAAAGGTGAACGATAGCATAAACGGTCACGACATCTCATGCGACTAGGAACTAGATATAGCGCCATAACTTAATAATATAATATAATATAAACACAGCTAGAGTGTCCGAAACTATTGCATAGCTGTTCTGTGACAGTGACAGTGACAGTGGCAAACGCGCGTATTACAGAGGCAAATACATCGCAGTTGCCCAGTGGAACGGTATCCGGGGCATTCCACGATAGATCAACCAGAAAAAAATCACACCACCGCATTTTATTTATGTCTGTTATTTGGTCTAGGTGGTTATCATAGACGGGGAAGCCAGCTGTGCCAACGAAAACATTATCCAATCAGCTGTTTTCAAGATATAGCCTCGGGCACTTCTCTTAGGTCACTCAGTACTCAGTAGGCCTACATTTGACGGCCTATAGTTCTGAAACCATCATAGTTACGACAACAAACATCGTATTGAAGATAATCTCATTGAACCAAGGAACGTTTTTGTGATCTCGTAGTTTTTAATTTGCAGCGACTCTGCGCTGACAACCCAACGTACCAACCCCTCAGTCAACAGCACAATTTGTGAAGATGTGTCAAATTGATTGGTTAAAATAAATTCATTTTTGAGTCAAGTCAATAAAAAACAGCACTTGAATACAAAGACAGCAAAGTCGAGTGAGTTCTTCGGCTGTTGAATCAGACATGAATCGACTATTTTTTGTTTTAGTCATTACAAGTACGGAGTCATCACTGACACTCACAGTCATCTCACTAGCTGCTCACGTGTCACAGGCGACCGGCACGCAGCGCGTCTGTTTGAGTCGCAGCGTGTCTGTATGAGTCGCAGCGCGTCTGTATGAGTCAGTCGCAGCGCGTCTGTATGAGTCGCAGCGCGTCTGTTTGAGTCGCAGCGCGTCTGTATGAGTCGCAGCGTGTCTGTATGAGTCGCAGCGCGTCTTGTATGAAGCAGTCGCAGCGCGTTTCTGTATGAGTCGCAGCCGCGTTCTGTATGAAGTCGCAAGCGCGTCTGTATGGAGTCGCAGCCGTCTGTATGAGTCGCAGCGAGTTCTGTATGAGTCGCAGCGCGTCTGTATGAGTCGCAGCGCGTCTGTATGAGTTCGCAGCGCCGTCTGTATGGAGAGTCCGCAGCGCGTCTGTATGAGTCGCAGTGGTCTGTTATGAGTCGCAGCGCGTCTGTATGATCAGGACGCAGCGCCTCTATATTGAGGTCGCAGCGCGTCTGTATGGAGTCGCAGCGGCGTCTGTATTGAAGTCAGTCGCGTAGCGCCTCTATATGAGTCGCAAAGCGCAGTCTGTTATGAGTCGCAGCGCGTCTGTATGAGTCGCAGCGCGTCTGTATGAGTCGCAGTGCGTCTGTATGAGAGTCGCAGCGCGTCTGTATGAGTCGCAGCGCGTCTGTATGAGTCGCAGTGCGTCTGTATGAGTCGCGCGCGTTTGTATGAGTCAGTTCGCCAGCACCTCTATATTGAGTCGCAGCGCGGTCTGATATGAGTCGCAGCGGTCTGTATGAGGTCGAGTCGCAGCGCGTCTTGTATGAGTCGCAGGCGCGTCTGTATGAGTCGCAGTTGCGTCTGTACGAGTTTCGCAGGCAGTCTGTATTGAGTCGCAGTGCGTTCTGTACGGAGCGCAAGCGCGTCTGTATGGAGGTCGCAGCGCTCTGTATGGAGTCGCAGCGGCGTCTGTATGAGTCGCAGCGGCGGTCTGTATGAGTTCGAGCGCGTCTGTATGAGTCGCAGCGCGTCAGTAGGAGTCGCAGCGTTTCTTGTATGAGTCAGTCGCAGCCGTCTGTATGAGTCAGTTCGCAGCGCGTCTGTATGAGTCGCACGCGTCTGTATGAGTCAGTCGCAGCGCGTCTGTATTGAGTCGCAGCGCGTTCTGGTATTGAGTCGCAAGGCGCGTCTGTATGAGTCGCAAGCCGCGTTCTGTTATGAGTCGCAGCCGTCTGGATGAGTCGCAGCGCGTCTGTATGAGTCGCAGCGCGTCTGTATGAGTCGCAGCGCGTCTGTATGAGTCAGTCGCAGCGCGTCTGTATGAGTCGCAGTGCGTCTGTATGAGTCGCAGCGCGTCTGTATGGGACGCAGCGCGTCTCAGACGCAGCGCCTCTATATGAGTCGCAGCGCGTCTGTATGAGTCGCAGCGCGTCTGTATGAGTCGCAGCTGACTCCGGGTAAGCCCCCTCTGTATCTCTATAACATGGCCAGTGCTACACCACACCAAGCTGCTGGGCTGGCCGCAATCGGAGCTTCTGACGTATGAGCTTAAGATCAATTTTAGAACGCGTCGCTTATCTGTTAATAGCTCTTGCATCTTCATAACTGGGAGGGATTCCACCCTCCCTAATCGGACCTCAGCCAATGTGCTCACCTGCGGAGGGGAGGGGGAAGGCGGGGGCTGCGATATCAGCGCCAGGCAGCTGCATTGATTTAACGATGGGAGGACGCAGAGAACGAAACCAGAGAATGCAAAGAAATCAACTCTTCAACCAATTAACAACAAACAAACAATCATGTCTTCCGTCGCTAATATGAGATTACATAGGTTTGTAAATAGACATACATGAGTACTGAGTAGGTATTTTGAAAATGACAATGTCCATCGAATTATAATTGTTGCAAAAAAGTTAAGAATGTTTGCAAAAAGTATTATAACAAAGTCTAATGTATTTTGTAAATGTCGGGTGTTTCAATCTGTCACAATGGAGAAGTGGCTTTATTACCACGGGAGAACATTCATATATATTTCCTCCTGTCACATACCATTTTGATAAAGTACATGCTTGTCGTGAGACGGCTGACCTCCATATATCATCTACATATAATATTCGTACAGTTATGAGAGCTCCTGGCTGGTCCTAAGGTAACGACAATATTCGCACATTTTGTTCGCGATCTGGATGATGGAGTCAGCTTGTTTACCTCAATCTCTATCCTAGCCTCCCCTCCCCTCTCTGCTATAATAATTGGAAGGTTGAAAGGCAGAGTACGTCAAAGTCCACACTGAACAAATGGCATGTGTTATACTCTGCCTTTCACTCCTCCAGTTGTACATCAGAAACCAAAACCCTGATAACTCAGTGTTCTCGCAATTTGTTTTGGTTTTCCGCTTCTCGCTACGTTGCGTAGTTTTCGAGTTCTCTGGGGGCTGGGGGGGGGGGGTTCTAAGTTGGCTCAGACCCCCGTCGGTGCGCGGGTTAATGCAACTGTATACAATGGATTGTGTCTACTCACTAAGTTTATTTTAAGTAATTGACACTGGGTTATTAACATCATTTTCTTAATTGAGCCATAACCTTTATTTTCCATATTCACGCTAGTTTCTGATGTATTCCAAAGACCCATGAAACTGGTTGATAGCAAAAACCTATCGCGTAAAACCCAAATGTCTCACCACTACTAGAAACCTTGTTAATATTGAAATGTTGATGCAATTCAGCTAGCACATCATCAGCGCCTACCAACAGCTTTTCAACAAAACAGCTCGGGAGCGCTGATAGCATCTGCGGAACAGAGTTTTGACGGTCATTTCGCTTTTCGACAGTTTGTTGAAATTGCTCGTATGTCTTCGGTGCACTGTTTTACATCGCATCTTTTTTCCACCGATTATGGTGGCGATCGGTTTATCGATAGCGAAATAAAATACAATAATATAAGTGAAAATTTAACTAAATGGGCTCGAAATATGATTTTTTTCTTCGTATTCAACAAAAAATAAATAGCTTCTAACCGTCAGCAAAATATCTATGACATTCCAAAACAGTAGATTTAAAAACATAATTATTATAGTTTGTTGTCGGGCTTCAGACAGGTGCCACAAACTCACGGATCCATGTTAATAAATACAACTAGACTTGACGTCACCTTATCAAATTCGGATAAAAAAATCGGCCCGATCGTCAAAAAAAAGAAGAAAAAGGATTATACACAGAAGCACATGCTATTTATAACGCAAAAGGAGTTTTTACATTGGAAATGATTAGCACTCAAATGAATGCATATGCACTTTAAGTAAGTTTACCACGTTTCAAGATCTTTGTTACTTTCGTGGATGGAAAACTAATTAATGATTTTTTTTTTTTTTTGTAAACTTAAACGAATGCAGAACATGTGTTGTGCAGTACCATGTGTAAATACTTTCTACTTTTAGAAACGAAATGATAAAACCAAACCAAGGCTTATTTCAAATGTGTTGTACTGAGCGCAAGCACCTGTGCCGAGCAATTAAAATTGCTCACTACGAAACATATGGCAAGCTTGTATCTTTAAAGTAAGTTCTTATGCCGAACGTCAATAGAATCATCAATTTTCGCCTACCATCAATATGCAGTGATGAAATCGCCGTCGAGTGTCGACGAACGATAGTGTATTAATCCAATAATATGGCCTTGGTACATACATACATATCTGCAGTAACGCAGCGTCGATGAGTATAATTGCTCGGTGTCGAGTGCATTGATACGTACACCGCAGTACGTGCCTAGTGAACATGAGTGGAATTTAGCAAGATTCCTGTAGTCTTGTACGCCTTACTCACGGAAAAATACAGGTCGGTGAGGGTTTCGTTTGCGACCTGTGACGATGTATGGGTAATTACTCACTATATCGACCAATATGGCAATATTGTAGCGTAGCCAATTTGATTAAGCGCAATGTGAATAATGATCCAGATTGATATTACAAACTTAAGGCACGCTGCTGAATGCCTGACATTTTGTTCAGGAAATCCAATCTGCAGAATACCGGACCAGTCAACTGGATGTGTCTGTCATTGGACTATATAGGCTCCTTTCTCGTATTCAAATTACCCTGCAATAATATGATCATGAGATTCAAGGTCATACAAATACCGGGTGCGCCCTTCCCCCCAAAACGCGCCGTGTTTTGATGCTGACCATTTTTTGGGTAATAGATAGGAATATGAATAATTATACTTAGTAAGCGTATAAAACAATCAACTCTGCGTTAAAAACAACTTCGCGTAAATCGGGCGAAAGGTTAACACTCGCACGTCGGGTGCCTGCCCTAAACACTTACGGCCGGAGTGTGTCGAATTATGAACCCCTCCCTAGCATCTCGAAAACCACGGCCACGCATCGTAGCGACAAGCGGAAAATGGCGCAACAGGCGCTGTGCTCACGCACCGGGAGACATGGGAGACATGGAGGGGGGGGGTAGCGGCACCTGCAGGCACCCTGGCAGTTGGCGCCCGCTCACGCACCACGGGAGTGTGAAGCTCCTGGCGCAGGCCACCCGGGAAGGCACGAGCTTTCGCAGGACCACCCGGCCGACGAGGGAGGGGGGGTGGGGGACACGGGATCGGCGCCAGCGGCGAGGACCTCGTGCTGGTCTCCGAGTCTAACATTTGTGTAGCAAGGAACCGATCCTTTCTAATATCCCTGCAAGCCTCGTCCACTGCTTCTCTCCCGTCTCCGTTTTGTAATGGTTGTTTGGTCTACTAGAAGTTGACAGCATATGAACTTAACTGTCTGTTGTGTGTTGTGTATAAAGGTGAACAGCAGTTCAAGTGGTTCGCGATGTGAATCGCCTAGTAAACTTGCAAGCCTGAATGGAGGCTGATTTAAATAGATAATGTTTCAGAGCGTTTCTGAGCGAGCTCTGTAACAAATATAACTATCTGTTACTTTTGTGTGGCCGATGCGAAGGTGGGTCAATTTTACCTGTTTCTGTTGAGTATTTTGATTGGATGACGACCAATGTTTTAAAATAGGTTTGATTTGAATGAAATGTTGATGGGAGTTAAGTTCCCATTTGCGTTGCAGTAATCGCTTGAAAGAGGAACGCATGTAATTATAAATATCCGTAATAGGGAAATATGATTATGACATATGATTTTGCTGTGGAAGAGTGAAACTCCGTTTTGCCAGGAGATCTGCCCTTTAATTTCCTGGAATGCCAGTTGCCGCTATGCCTTGGTATCCATAGGAATTACACCACCTGTGTTACAGGTGAGTATGCTTGAGGGTAGAGAGAGTATGCCGGATTTCGGCGACCTTTTGGGATTGGACGCATTGTGAGTAGCAGCAATTGCCTCCAAGGCAGACAAGGAGTCTGTGTAGACAATAGCATGTCGGCTGTTTTGTGTTCATATGCGTCTGAGGGAAAAATTAATTACATTAAGTTCGGCTGGAAACACACTATGATAATTGGAAAGACGGAAGTACAGTTGCCGGCAGAAGTATCGCTACCCCCTGGCTGGCGCCTGACGAACACTGGAGCGGCTAGGCTGTGCCCGCGTCACACCTCGGGTCGCTCAGCCAGTCATTCTTGACCGCCACAGTGACACGGCGAGTGACGTTTATGAAGGCGTATGATATCTTATTGAAAACGCACACGACCATCTGACGTAGGTATTATAATCATGGACTTGGGCCGGGGACCACCGGAGGGTCCACCATGGTCAGGTGGGAGGGAGGGAGGCGGGCGACTCGGAGTTGGTGTGTGTTGTGTGTGGTGTGTGTGTGTGTGATGTGAGGTTCCCAGAATAAACAAGGCATTACCGCAGCACATAGTTCCCAAAAACAACGTTTTCAAAAGAACGGAAAACCAATAGTTTGGGATTTAATACTGCGATGGAAGCGGAGAGGAGAGAGGAGAGAGAGAGAGAGGAGAAGAGACTGAGAGAAGAGAGAGAGAGAGAGAGGAGAGAGAGAAGAGAGAGAGAGAAGAGTGGAGAGAGAGAGAGAGAGAGAGAGAGAGAGAGATGGAGAGAGGAGAGACGAGAGGAGAGAGAGAGAGAGAGAGAGAGAGAGAGCGAGAGAGCGAGAAGAGGCGAGAGAGCGAGAGAGCGAGAGAGCGAGAGATCGAAGAGAGCGGGAAGCGAGAGAGCGAGAGACCGAGAGAGCGAGAGAGCGAGAGAGCAGATGAGAGCGGAGAGAGCGAGAGAGCGAGAGCGGATAGGTTACATCGTGATTTTTTAATTTGCAATTAATAAGCTTCAGGTTTGTAGGCAAAAAAATAATTTGGCAGTGTGGTGGTAATAGATGCGATTTGATTGCGCTTTACAGCTGGCATCTTTTTATCGTTAAGCAGCCCTTGGTTTGAGCTACGGGTCGTAATGAAGAAAAATATTATTAAAAATCGGCAATACAAAATTACAGGCAGATTTTTAACAGCGAAATACTGCCATTTAAACCTAAATTTTTGCATGCATTTAGAGACCGGTACATTGCGCTCTACAGATTAGTTGTATAATTTCATCGCTTCACGTCCCATAGGTTGCTGAGCACTGATTTTAAATTGTGAAGACGTCATTAAAACTATGAATTTGCGCTGTATTAGCCAGTAACTTAGCACCGCTACCCACGCGCCGCTGATCGACACATAGTGCATACGCCGGGCGGAAAGCGTTTTCTCTACGCATCTGTTTTTGACCCGTGTCTTTGCGACATTTGGTTGCGAGATATAGGTCGGTATTACAACGATATTTTGTAGGTAATTTTCGTGGACGGAAAGGGTGCACATGCGCACGTGCAGTGTGACCCAGAGTTTGACCTACTCACAAACATTGCCAGTGGTGTTGGCTCCCAGCCTCACAACAAAATTTTAGACTTTAATAGGTCCAGGCCGATTTCGTCAGCTACAGCAGATAATACTTTATGAACACCCCTGACGGCGGCACGTGTCACGCGCCATGCCGACCCATCACATGAGAACAACATGTCTCATAATCATAATGTTCATGCCATGGGGCTATCAATGGGCGAAAGACCGCTTTGTCAATCGGATGCGGGGCTCCAAAAAAAGATACTAAGCTTCCTGACCAGCGTCGCGGTGTTTGGCCGGGCCGGGCCCGGCCGGGTCGGACCACTTATAGTGAGAAAAAACTCCGGGGTTATTGAATGATGACTTACCGCGCTTCGCGCTCGCTGTAATATTATATATATATAATTATATATATATATATATATATATTATATATATATATATATTATATACTATATATATATACTCTCTCTCGCTCGCTCTCTCCTCTCTCTCTCTTCTCTCTGCCTCTTCTCTCTTCTCTCTCTCTTCTCTTCTCCTCTCCTCTCTCTCTCTCTCCATCTCTCTCTCTCTCTCTCTCTCTCTCGCTTCTCTCGCTTGCTCGCGCTTCGTTGCTGTTTATTTATGTGCTGTCGGCAATGCCTGTATTCTGGGAATCACCTTACCACACACCAACTCCGAGCTCGCCCGCTCTACCTCCCTCACCCAACCCGACCATAGTTGACCCTCCGGCGGTCCGTCCCACGTCATTATATATATATATATATATATATATATATATATATATATATTTACGTTCAGATGGGTCGTGCGTTTTTCATAAATATATACTTTTCATAAACGTTAACTCGCTCGTGGTCACTGTGGCGGTCAGAATGGACTGGCTGAGCGACCCGAGGTGTGACGCGGCACAGCCTACCGCTCCAGTGTTCGTCAGCCGCCAGCCAGGGGGTAGCGATACTTCTGCCGGCAACTGGTACATGAGGGGATTAGAAGTCGCGTAAGCGGCTCCCGTTCGTCCCTCTTTTCCGGAGCCGTCAGCTCCGTTACGGTGTGTCAGGTGTGTTAGTTCCAACCCCCGCCGCTGACAGACAGTGGCGCTACTGGTGGTACTGGCCTGCAGCCGAGCACCACTCGATCACGCATGACTCAGGAAATATCGGCCGCGCCATTTACCAGGCCGACTGAATATTGCAGCCGACTGGGCCGCTGTAATCCTGGCCGGCAGCAAGGCCGATAGATACGGCCCGCTTGCCAGATGAAGCGAGCACAATCTGCGCCCAGCGAGATGAGGCATTTGGCGAAAAGACACGGCGATTATTAGTCATCCGGGAGGGAACGTCCATTTCTCACTGGATGCGTGTAAGGTCAGGGCAGAACATAGCACGAAGCAGAAGCACTGTTAAATAACATGATATGTCATGCCAGCTACACATTGAATGAACGTGGTGCAATTCAGTTGTCATCCACGAATGCAATGTTGGGGTCGCCGTGCTGCCGTCCTGCACACTGCACAGCAATGCCCTCCCTTATCCCTTTTGGCTGATTTGGCCGGTTCCCGCTTCTGTCTCAGCGAGTGCCTTCTTGCGCAAGAGCACGCTCCGCTGGCCGGTCGGGGTTCTACTGCGTACACGCGGCGCCACATAGAATCGACCTATTACTGGAAGCTTCATAGCGATACCCCTGTCCAACGCACATACATGCTCCGCTCCTACGTCCACCTCACTCCGCTCGCTCCTCGCCACTTCCTATCTGCTGCTGCGCACCCTACTCGAGTCTCTCCTCACCCTTCTACACACGACACCCTTGACACACTTGCCGTCTCCCTCCATGCGCGTCATCCCCCCACCCCCTCCCCGCGCCCCGTCCGTTTCCCGTCTCCTGCCTGGCGTCCCTCTCCCCTCGCTCATATCTCCAATGTGTGCTAGTCCTTCCGCCTCGGCCCCCCAACGTGTCTTAGCCGCTGGTGCCGCTAAGGTTCCAAAATGAACAATGGACAGTGGGTGGCGGACGATTGGATTCCATCAAGAGCGCAGCCGCTGGAGGGTGTGCAAGTGCCCACCCCCTCCAGTGCGCGTGATAAGGCTTACCAGGTCAGAAAGTCCTTGTTCGGACTGAGGGGCCCTCAGGAGGCCCAATAAAGCCCTCGGTCGGCTAAGGGGAGCCCTCGGCATGGGCGGCGCCACCGCGGGGGCAGCGGGGGCAGCTTGCCCCCGCTGTGGAGAAGCAGCGGGAAAAACTATGTTTTGCCCCCGCTGGAATTTGGTTAGTGGTGAAGGATGCGAATCGTTGAAAATTACTTCAAATTATGGAAGGCTGTTATACCATTTTCAGTATAATTTGTTATTATTTTTACATCACCCAAGTGCATAAGCTACCTATTGCGGAGAAATCAAAATTAAAAGGCTATTATCGTTCCTAAATGAGGTACTGAAAACGTACTGCGATATTTTTAACCGATAAGGACACTTATCTTTTGTCACATATCTGACAAAAGATAAGGCTTTTACACACCGGCTTTAAAAATTACATACTATAATAGTCGTGTATTTGATTTATTAGTCGTATATAAGTATATAATAGCCGTTTATTATAGTGGTTGGCAAGATGGATTTTTGTTTGCGCTGTGAGGATAACATTTTGTAAGTAGGTATATAATTTTATGAGTTTTTGGAAAACAAGCTTCAGGATGAAATTTATTTTGTATTTTTTGCAAAACAATGTTTCTCATAGGAACATCTAACAACACAAATCGCAAGCAAAAGTTAATCCTGAAGCTTGATTTCCAAAACATAAAAAATATATCCTTAAAATTGTTATCCTCAGGGGGCATAACCCCCCCCCCCCGAGTGACTCGGCTAGTATGAAGTTAACACGACTCAGGGCGCAAAATCACCTAGTACATTGCAACAGCTTACGAAACCCAGTTAACAAACTAACAAGTAATTAATGTAGTCCGTATACGAACTATTTGTACATTGAAGTACGTATACTAAAAAAATACATATTTTGTGATAATTAATGTTTTACAATGCGTTCTAGATATAGTAACGCAAAACAAAAACTTTTGATACGACAGGGATGGGCATTTATATTTTTCAAAAAGTTCAAAGAGATAAAAAGCTAATGACGGATACCTGCACACAGTAAACAGTGTAGGAAATCTGATCTCTCCAAATCCGATCCGATTTCAGGGGTTGCAGCTTTATCTTAACTTTGGTGATGCCTGGCCTGGTAGAGGTGCCATTTTCATACCCACTTACCCACGATATGTATGTAGTTACTACTCACGTGGGTACTAGCGGGTAGCACAAGTTATCATTCGGTCTTGGATGAATTTGGCGGGTAGCATAATTTTTATAAATGTAAAAAGTTATTTTATATGGTTGTTGGGAAGCTTGAACAAATAGAGCGCCTCAATTAAAGGGACACTGCCCACCTTAACATTATATTGAGTTGAATATAGCCATTTTTCCGTGCTAGGCATTGGAAATTTCATGAATAGTATAGTAAAACAACCACCGAGGTCGAATCACAAAGAACAAATTTGAATTTTGATTTTGACATCTGTAAAATCCCAGTCCCAGTGTATTTGAACGGGGATTCTGAGCCCAATGACTCGTCACTCTTTTACTAAATGTTGATGATAGTCGACTTGTTTTACATTTGGCCATACATTAGCCATACACTAGTCATACATATGGTAGCGTGAAGTTTTTCTCTATTTCCCCAAATCCTTCATATGACGTCATTAGCCCAAATATTAAAACTTATTTGTTGTTAAATTGAACAATTTTTGTGAGAAACGAATGTCATAATCGTGTTCAGCAGCACTTCATATTTTGCACCACAAATGGCGTACATTTGATAACTTTTTGGAAGGTGGCAGTGTCCCTTTATGTCCCTTTAATGAGAAGAGATCAACACAAAACAGTTGGGATTCACAAATGAGTTATCAAATGGCAGACATTACGATGGCAAATTTGCTTTGTGGTCACTTGCGGGTAGCTGGCGGCCTATATGCTCATGTGGGTAGTGGTGGGTAGTTAAAGGGGGTTTGCGGGTCGGGTCGGGTAACCACAAGCACTGGCGGATCCAGGGGGGGGGGGGGCGTCAGGGGCAAATGTCCCCAAAAAACCACCTGAAATCGGCGCAAATTTACACATTTCTTGATGTAGAAGGAGATCTACGCAACTTTTGCAAAGGAAAGTTTATTTTGAAACGTCTAGCAATCCATAAGGGAGCGATTTTTTTAATCGATGAATTTTTCGGGGTGATGCCCCCCATGGCGCAAAAAAACTTAATTATAGATCCGCCAATGACCACAAGCCTGAAAAGTGGCACCTCTAATGCCTGGCAACCAAGATATTTTGCCCCCGCTGGATAAAATCCATGGCGCTGCCCCTGGCCCTCGGTCGGCCTAAGGGACTCTTGGTTGTCCTGAGGGAACCCTCGGTCGGTTTGGGGTGCCCTTGGTCGTCCCGGAGGTGCCCTCGGTTGGCCTTGAGGGGTCCTCAGCCGGCTTGTGGAAACTTTTGCTAGGCTTAAGAGGGCCCCTAGTCGGCCTGAGGAGCTTCTTATAACGGTTAGGGTCGACCTAAAGGGGCCGGCCTAGGAGGGTCAAAGGTCTTCCTGAGGGGTACTCGGTTGGTTGGTATCCTGAGGGGCCCTTGGTCGGCCTGTGGGGGTCCAGTCGGTCTAAGGGGCCCTCAGTCAGCATAAGGGAGACTTCTGGTTGTGCCCAACTCGAAATTTTGTGGCGACGCCACTGCTGTGGACCATGGCCATGCTGATCGGATAAGATCAAATTCAAGATTTGACATAATGTCAAGGTTATTCAAGGGCCTATGGCAACCTAGGATGAACATGTTGCACATTGCCGGAAGAAGAAAATACAATGGTGTTAATCTCACGTCTCTATCGTTTTTCTAGCAATGGTTCAGTGGCGAATCTACGGCTGGGCCAAATGGTCAATTGTCCCCCCTCCAAAGGAAATATCTGTAGGCAAACGTAGACTTTTGCCCCCCGCAACCGATCCAGCAGGTTGTGATTTTTGTCCCGGTATGTACGTCGTGATTTACTCCTCCTCGCTCAACAGTGCAGCGTCGCCACGGTTTCGCAACTTTTAGGCGGACACATCATGTCATCGATCACATTAGGTGGGGAATTGGATGTATCATCACTGTAATGGGTGGCTTGCGGTATTTGTATGTAGGATTTGTTTTCGTTCAGAGGGAGGTGCGAGTTGTGGCAGCGCTGTTCAAAGTCGTCCATCCTCCTTTCCATTAGGAGGAGGGTCAGAGCATAGGCGTAGGAACAGGAGGGGACGGGGGAGTGGGCAACCCCAATCACTTTTCGATAAATTTTGCCTTTTAAATATGCTATTTTGTTTGGTGAGATAAATGGCTGATGGTTAAAGGTTTGCCAGGACGAGAATAGCCCAAAATCTGAAGAAAAAAATACATATTGGTTGTCATTTCAAGACGAGATCAAAGTTGCACTGGTTTCCCACTTTTCGTGATGTTCTTTCATCCATGGGTCCTGGACGTAGTCAAGGGGTGGTAGGGGGGGAACACGTAGGCCATCCCCCTGAGAAAACCAATTTCACACTAGATAAAATTGGATTATGCTGACAACCCGACCCTGCCACCTCAATCAAAAACTTTTCGCCGACGAAATTTTTCGGAGCGAAACTCTCTCCCCCCCCCCATTCAAGACTATCTGTCTTTCCGCCCATTTGTCAAGACTGTCTGTCTGTCCGCCTGTCTGTCAATAATTTCAGTCTGTCCGCGTATCTGTCAGGACTGTCTGTCTGTCCGCCTGCCTGTCAATAATTTCAGTCTGTCCGCGTATCTGTCAAGACTGTCTGTCTGTTCACCGCTGTCGAGTTCGTAGATTCTAATTGTGCTATTGGAGAAATTATGACAACTCGTCCATTGGCTATTAATTCACAATCAATGGAATAACGTTGATTATATGATAACAATAATATAGCTTTGATTAAACCCCGCGCACTGCGGGGGGTTGATTTTCCGCCCCCCCCTCAAGGTTTTCAGAGTAGGCGCAAAAATGGCGGCGTTGCAGCGCCGCTAAATTTTGTACATGTTTGGCATCAATTACGACACACTTTGAAAAAGTTTTGACTTGAGGTCATCTCAGGTCAGGTCAACAAGTCCAGTCAAGTGACCTCACCTTCAAAAATGTTTGCGTTCGTGCCAAACACGATGTTCTTTTTTCAGTAGGAGTTTTGAAAACTTGCAGGATTTCATAAAATATCAGTACATACAATTTCGTTACTCGGATTTGTCGTATCGGTACCAGTAAAGGGTCAGGTCAATTTCCCTGGCACCCCCCATTATATGTGAATGGGAAAATTAAACAAATTCGCTTCCCTTTCAGAAAATATGCCATTGGATCAGGCCAATTATTTTAGCAATCATGCTATTTTAGCTCATTCTAAATGATCAACGGCCAAAAAATTTTTGTGCCTTTTTAGTTTTGATTTCTACAAGGTCATCTGAGGTCATTCTGAGGTCATCAGCAATGATTTGCTAATAACTCTTGATAGAAAAGAGATAGAGACGATTAGTTGACACCTATGTGTTCCTCTCGTCTGGCCGCGTTGCCCCATATGCAACATGACCTACCTGGGTCACCAAATGACCTTGACCTGAGGTCAAAATTTGAAATTAACTTGACCTTACAAGTCACCGTATATATGTTTCAAAGCGCATTTAATTGAGACAACACGATGGCGTCAAAATATTTGCCCCTATCTTTCTTAGGGACATTGTATTCACGAAAAACTGTTTTGCTAAAAACGAGTTATTTTTCACCTTTAGACCTTCTGAGCCTAAAAACTGATTGATCTGAGCTCAATTTTGAGGAACCTGGGGTGCGATTGCAAATTGTCAATAGCTAATCGATTGCTTTCTCTAATCGTTTGCTCCTAGCTATCATATGTTACCGAGATAATCGGAGGGTTTCTGGAAAAAGGTCCTAAAAAGAGTCCTAAAACGGAAAAATCTGACCTTTGGTACCACTGGGACCTAATTGTGACTGAATCCAAGAAAGACAGAAATACTTTCGATAAGAGGCTTGCGCCTAGAGCTTATCCAAATGACGTTTCTGCTTGTCGCTACGTTGCGTCAGTTTTGGAGATCTCTCACGGGGGAGGGGCAGGAAATCAATTCCCCCCCTGCAGTTCGTGTTCGGCGCGAACCCCCTGCAGTGCGTGGGTTAAAACTTACGACCATGTACCGGCCGGTTAAGCGCTATGCTCAATTGAAAATCATATATCATCAAAAGTGACGTAGCTTAGAGATCCAAGGCAGCTTAGGTTGCATGGCCCTGCATCCCTTTAAGAAGGTATAAGACGAAATGCTGCACATATCTTGTGTAATGCTGACGTTATTGAGGCGATGTTTCGTCGTAAGAAGCGCCGACAGCTGCATGCTACCCACATGCCGCCACGCTCCCCAAACAGTCGGTAAGATTGATCTTCTGTCGGGGAATCCGATCCACTGCCTCGGCGGAGTGCAGCAGCCCTGCCCAAGGCAAACGTTTGCCCATCACGCTAAACACACGTTCGTCGCGGTGGTCACATTTGTATCGGAAATAGATCTGCAAACAGAAGAAATCGGGCTCGCATGAGAAGATGGTCCCCGGTAGAATATCATGAAATGTTTCGCAAATACAGCAGCTAATCGTGCCATTTTCGGTTCGAACACTGTATGTCAGTGCATTTTGTCTTCAATGCCATGACGTCATCTTGTGTCGTTTTGGGTTGGCAAGGAGCAGGCAGCAGACTAACACAAAGGCCAATATTGGTGTTGGCAGATATGAACGTAGAACTGTGCATTCATCTGAAGTCCAATGAACGATAGTCATCGCTAGTCGAATACGGCGTATAGTTGAGATACTGAGGAATGAGAGCATTCGAGGAGTGCAAAACACCCAATGTTATCACCAACAGTTTTCACCAAAGAGAAGTAGGTATCGACGACACCAGCGAGCGTATCTCTTCTTAGAGATTATCGACTCCAAAAGTCGCACCAGTCTGTGATATCAGTCGCCTCCCGCCCACCACAGCCTCGCCCAGCACAAAAACTAAAGAAAGTTCTCTGACGTCCCTGAGTCAGCGCGCGGTGGCGGTGGCGTGGCGGTGGCGGTGGCGCGGTGCGGTGGCGGTGGCGTGGCGGTGGCGGTGGCGGTGGCGTAGCGGTGGGCGGTGGCGGTGGCGTGGCGGTGGCAGTGGCGGTGGCGTGGCCGGTGGCAGTGGACAGGTGCGGTGGCGGGTGGCGGTGGCGGTGCGGCGGGCGGCGGCGGCGGCGGCGCGGCTGTATGGTGCGGTGGCGGTGGCGGTGCGGTCGGTGGCGGTGGCGGTGGCGGTGGCGGTGGCGGCGGCGGCGGCGGCGGCGGCGGCGGCGGCGGCGGCGGCGGCGGTGCGAGAGGGAGGGTCGGCGGCAGTGTTCATCACGGGCCCACCAACATCCAGCCCCGCCCGGCCTGGACCTATAAACACCAAGCCCAGGCCTGGACCAGGCCTGGCCAAATTCATAATACTGTTGCCCAGGCCCGGTCTGGCCCGTTTAGATTAAGCATATAATTATATCCCAAAAATTTACCATCATTATCCTAGCATATTTACTTGTATACTATACATGTAAAAAAATATGTCAAAAACGAGTAAAAAAAAACGCATACACAACAGCAACAATGTGTTGTTGAGGAAGGGAATTGCTGATTAAACTATTGTTAAGCTCTGACCTAAGCTTGCGCGCATTACTTCACCATTCCCAGCACAGGCCCGTGCAGAGCCCGGTGATTTATTTAAAGTGGAGGCTCGGCCCAGGCCCGGCCCATGACCCATAGGGCCAGCCCGGCCCGTGATGAACTCTGGTCTACGGAGCCAGGATCAGCCTGCCAGCACCTCATTCCCAGGTCACCTTGCTGACCCCAGCGGCACGTGACCTACCTCCTCCGTGCCTGTCAGTCAGCCCACTGAGTGCTGCAGGGCGCTTTTAGTGCGGTGGAATCTAAACCTGTCAGCAATGATTATTGTTGGCGGGCGCTGAATATACCCTAGCAGCATGTTAAATACTTGAATGTCGCCTGCAGTAGCGGCGGGAGCAGAATTAATTCCTGGTAAGGCACTCTAGTAGGTAACCCCTGGCCCCTGGTTAACCGAAGGATTTTTTAAATACATGCGAAACAACAGTATTATTTATAACTGTGTTCTTTTCCGTAGGGGAAAAACCCTGTCAAAGCAAAGTGTGCGTGTTGCACCTAGTATCCACCTTCTTGACTCCATTCGCGCAGCTTCCTCTCTTTCCACGGCCTCGTTCATCTTCCCAACTAGATTTATTACTGCTTTTGCTGCGATCGACAGCGGACAGGCTTTACCCAGCCGGCCCAGCACGGTGCCACAGAAGCGGAGACTGTTCTCTCAGGTACCGCACGTATGCAGAGCCGAGCACTGGCTAGGCAGCTCTGGATTTGAAGTCTTGAAATAAAGGCCTTGAAGTTGGGATTGAAGTTGCAGTTAACCGTATTCTTGCATTACAAATTTATATGAAAATGTTCGAATATGTTCAAAAGGTCGCATAGTTTGTCATAGGCTGTTTGTTTGGAGTGATCTCTCGCTCTCGCTCTCGCTCTCGCCCTCTCGCTCTCGCTTTCGTTATAACGCTATCTAGCTAGCTAGCGTTATAACGGAGACATACTGGGTAGCAGGGTTTTCCCAGTCCAGCTAGATTAACCTGGCTGAGGTAATCATACCAGCGTAGCTTGGTATTGCCCGATATAAGCCGCTGGCTGGTGCCCGTATTTTACATTATACGTAGTTCAAGCATGGGCGTTGAAAGCAGGGGGAGGGGGTTGTTGTTGTTGTTGTTGTTGTTGCCGGGTCCCCGCCCTCCAACCACGGCAAACAGGGCCACGTTCCCATGCACCTTTCTGATTTAACGTCGCCAATTGGCGTAGCATAGGCAAGAAATCTACTTCACAATGCCATACGTGCCCCCCCCCCCCCCCCACTGCCGGTTCATGGCGAATGTCTGGTTATAGCAGATCACTTGCGTCTTGATTGCATGGCTGTGGTCCTGAATGCGGGAACATCCCGTCATATCGCTTTGGATTAACAGGTCAAGGCCATGCTTTAGCCCTGTCATTGTCTATTTTCAGCAGTTTTTTGAAATTTCTAACAGACATGGGTTTGTTAACGGTCTGTAAAACCCCTTATTCTTGGAGGGATGAAAAGTATAATTACGAATCTGTCGGGGGGGCTCATTCGGCCCCCCCTTCAGATCTCGCTGCCCATAAGACTACGAACTGACACTTAGTATCTAGTTTAGCGGTCAACAATGAACTCATTTTGTGAAACTTGGTGACTGGTTACTATCTTCAAGGTCAAATACGTCATCAAAAAACACATTGTGCTTAAACACTGATATTTTCAGAAACCTTGCCATTATCTCGGAAACTATGGCAGTTAAGGAGATCCGAAAAAGGACCTGGAAGAGCAGTTTTAATTGTCTTTCGCATGTATGCCATCAATAAATACCTCAGGTCAATGGTTTAGGCTGTAAGAGGTCATAAATGTTAAACCTTTTTTAGCAAATTTGTTCGTTAATAACTTTTATCTAGACATATAGAGCACTTATTTTGTACTATGTGTTTCTTCGTCATTGTGGTTCGAATCATACAAATTGTCAAATCGAAAATTTGACCCCGGTCAAGGTCAAGGTCAAGGTCAAGGTGTATTAAGTAGGTCAAGACTGCGAATATTCAAAAGATCGGTATTGACAAGACCAAACGTTTTGAGACCATTTACGAGTCCTCTATTTGTTTTGTGTCACGATTATTGATAAAAGGTGTTTGTGACCTTGAATGACCTTTTCAAAACGGTCACTTACTAAAAATTGTATCCTCTTTATCAAGAAGGCCCTGAGATGACATGATACGAAATAATCTGTATTGATGTATTGCGTAAACCATTGTTTTTCAATTTTTCCACCATCATTTATGTTCGAAGGGTTAGCATTTGATCTGAACTCAGGTCAATCAAATCTATTAGATATCGCCCTGAAAACTTCAAAACAACATTATTTGGCATGTTTTTCTCTACATATGTCCGGTTTTTCAAAACCTCATGAAAACAAAAAACTTGTATCATTTTGTAAACAAAAAAGTTTTTTTTAAATTGATTTCAAAATTCAAAAATTTTGGAATTTCGAGATAGCCAATGCTGAAAGAACAATCAATTCTCTATCGATGTGTGTTTTTGCTAACAAGAATTCCTTATATACAACTCTCCATGGGGGTGGAGTGCCTAACCATGAAAGATTTTATGTCAAAACGGCCCGAACAGCGCCCCCTCACAAAATCCGCGTCTTGGCACTCTTCCTCCTATTGTTTAATTTAGAACAAGATACACACTAGGGTGGCGGATCGAAAAGTGAAAATCGTTCCGCCGCATTAGAAAAGAGTATTCAGCAATTGTCGAAGACCTTCTGGGGTATTACGTCGTATCGAGATGACCATACACTGTCACCAGCACGAAACTCAAGGCCTGTGGCGCTGAGATTCGCTCCTCTCTCGATCACGATAGGCATTGTCATTGAGAGCTTGAGTTATAATTTTGCGACTGAACGTTTGAATGGAGTGTTTTTCGCTCTATTAATCTAAAAACCCAAGAAGAATAGTAACGGAATTGTTTCACTGTCGCACAGAAGACGTACCATTGATGCACAAGAAGTAATCGATGTTTCACGTCGATAGCACTAAACGTTTTTGAGTTCTTACAAAAGATCTTTAGGAGGTGTTAAACGCCCCCCCCCACAGTCAACGCCGGATTAATGATCAACCCTGGGATTTGTCTAACAAATATATAAGTCATCCAAGGGCATTCACTTGCGGTGTCGCCCTAAATTCCGATAATGAAGGAATTAGGAACCAGATCAGGTAAATGGCTGTCACTCTCAGAATGATATTGCGAACCTTTACTCAGTAAAGCTTACGGGCATCATTATTTCCGCCAGTGTAACCTTATATCAAGTATCATTGCCAACCGTTTGAACATCACAAAAACGTTGAGATAAATAGGAAATGACGAATTTACTTTATTATATTATGCCGCGACTTACGTCTACTAAAAGACAGACTTGTGCCTGGATCCTGAATTTGGATCTTGGATCCCAGTGGATCCCTATGCTCAAAATAGGTTCATAAAGATATGTGATCCTTCTGGATCTCTCAGCGTAAAATGCTTCAGGATCTGGGATCTCAGCGGATCTCTAATTTAAAACGACCATTAGGTCTTGAAACACAAGATGCAGGAACTGACATACAAATTTGTGGTCTCCATTTTGCGTATGTAGTATGTATGTACTATGTAGTTAAATGGTACCCACCTGCAAATAACTTTGTAAGTTGTACCTATTAGTAAACACTAAACATAGACACTGTTAAATTATTTTCCAATCAGATAAATTAGCAAGAAGTAGGTACATACCTAATAGCGTGTCTGGATCACAAAGTAGGATCTGGGATCCCAGTGGATCCCTCGGCATAAAACATATCAGGATCGGAAATTTTCGTAGATTCCTCGGCCTATTGTGTACCTGGATCTGGTGCCCCATGTGTATCCCGGGACACAGGACACAAAGATCCAGATCTCCGCTGGATCCCGGATCCAGGCACCTGGCACATGTCTGCTAAGATATCTAAATGTACAAGAGCTCCTATAACAATTCCTGAAGGCTCCGTGCATAAGACAAATAATACAATGTGAGTTGTTTGTGTGCGCAAGTGTGCGCTTTCCTTTGCGTATGCAAACTTTTAAATGCATATTATGCAGTGGCCGTGTCACCATTTCCTAAGCATTGGCCTTAACATGGGAGGCGTACCAGGCCACGCGATGGACATCCCCTGTCAGCCGTGTGTGGTGACCACGGTTTGACCGATGTGTCCCCAGTCGCGCCCGTTTGCCGGCCCGGCCTGCAGCGCATCTACGGCGTGGCCAAGCGGGAGCTGGCCAAAGTCCTGTGTGACGTCGAGGCCAACCCTGCGGACGTGCAGTTCCGCTGGAGCTTCAACAACACCTCAGAGACGCGCCCTCTGCAGGACAGCGGCAGCATCAACAGCACGTCCGCCCGCAGCCTGCTGCACTACCGGCCTCGGACAGAGATGGACTACGGCACCGTCATCTGCACCGCCAGCAACCACGTCGGCGGCATGGCCAGCCCCTGTGTCTTCCACATCCTTGCTGCAGGTGCGGGAAGGAGAAACTATGCGAGTTGATTGTTTCCGGTTAAGGAATAAGTGCACTTTATTGTTTTCACATGTGCCCTAGATAGGGCAGTATATCATATTGTACACAGATGAACACGATACTTTTTGCAGCTCAGAATATGTGGTGTTTCAGTTGCTAATATCGTACAATATATTTCGTTTATACTTACGCTTTTTGATGTGAACAACCCAAGTTTATTTTCACCCAACATTAGCCAGAACGAACAATTTGTTGAAGTTTTCAGAAGACTGTAATTACATTATCCCTTAAGACTGGATTAGGGGATACTTTGTAAGTGAGAATTAATCTCCAAGCCCCCTACTTACTAACTCTAGTCTAGTAGACAACAGGCACCCTGTCTTAACCGCGCCACTTGCAGGGGGTTCGCGCCGACACCGAACTGCAGGGGGGGGTTGATTTCCGCCCCCCCGTGGAGGATCTCCAAAACTACGCAACGTAGAACAAGCGCGAAACGCATTAGAATAGCTTTAGGTAAGCTCTATCGAAAGTATTTTGTCTTTTTCTTGGATCTGGTCACATATGAGGTCACCATTGCGTCACCAAGGTCAGATTTCGGTTTTTTGGACTCTTCCAGAAACCCCATTTCTCGGAAACTATGTGCTAGGAGCAAACGATTAGTGAGGCAATCGATAGCTATTGAATTTGTGCGAATCGCAATCTATGTCCTCAAAATTGATCTGAAGATTCAATTAAGTTTAGGCTCCCAGAGGGTCATTGAAAGGTCAAAAATTTACTGTTTAGCAAAAACAGTTTTTCGAGAGAATAGCTAACGATCACCTAAGTAAGATAGGGAATCATTTTGGACGCATCGTGTTTGTCTTTATTGATGCACTTTGAATCATATTACACGGTGACCTGGTAATGTCAATTTCAAATTTTGACCTTCAGGTCAAGTCATTTGGTGACCCAGGTAGGTCATGTTGCATATGGCGGCAACCGCGGCTAGACGAGACGAACACATTTTGGTGTCAACTCAATCGTCTCTATCTCTTTTCTATCGTGAGTTGATTCAGCCATCATTGCGATGACCTCAGCATGACCTAGATGACCTCAGATGACCTTTTAGAAATCATGAGCACAATTGCACCTTTGGATCATTTAAATGAGCTAAAAAGCATGATTCTGAAGATAGCCTGATCCAATGCCTATTCTGAAAGGAACATTTGTTTATTTCCCCATTTCACTTATAATGGGTCCGAGTCAGGGAATTGAACCTGACCTTTGGTCACCGATACGAAAAATCCGAGATAAACTAATTGTAGGTACTGATATTCTTATGAAATACTGCCAAGTTTCAAACTTTCGAAAAAAGACTGTGGCTTTGGCACGAAACGCAAACATTTTTGAAGGTGAAGTCACTTGACATGGACTTGTGACCTACCTGAGATGAGACCTGAAGTCAAAAACTTTTCAAAGTGTGGGTAATTGATGCCCCAACAGGTGTACGAAATTTGGCGGCGCTGCGCGCCGCCGTTTTCCCGCTATTTCTGAAAAACCTGAGGGGGGGCGGAAATCAACCCCCCTGCAGTGCGCGGGTTAATTTCAAAGCACAAAGCAATTGATACCAGGCATGGGTACATTTGTATGCTATGTTCCCTGCGAACATGCACCGCTCAAGAAAAGCAAGACAACACTGCAACACACCCACCCGCTTCGAATGTTGTCATTTTCAGTCCAGTTGACGTCTCACCGACTGCGCTCTCTCTGCTCTGCCGGCAGGTCCACCTGACCCACTATTCAACTGCAGCATCCAGAACCACACCAGCAGCGGCCTTCTGGTCACGTGTCTGCCCGGCTTCGACGGCGGCGTGGCGCAGAACTTCCTGCTCAATGTGTTCGCAGACGTTGGCAACAGGGTTAGTCGTCGCAGATCGCTGGTTAATTGGACTTTTAATTACACTGCTTGGTCTGGGGATGTCAGTTTCTTTGTGTATGACAGTTTCACGCTCAACAAACGCACTAAATAAACGACCACCCGTGGTCGTAGGGGGCTGACAACTGCCTATAGCGCTTGTTTGGACCTTTGAGACAACTTCGCCTTGATGAAGGTGGCGGTCAAATGACTTCCAATTGTTATTTGTCAATTTCAAAATCTGACCTCAGGTCAGGTCATCTGGCTATTTTGTCAAGAGTTACTGGTCAAGAAGTGCTGGTGGTCTCAGGTGACCTCATATGATCTTGCAGAGGTCACTGAGCAAAAATAAACCCGGGTAATGCATATATGATAGAATGGACTGATCTAATGCATATTGTCTGTATAGGAAACATTGTATATTTTCCCAAAGGCTTATAATGGGGAGGCCACGAAATTTACCTGACCTTCAGTTTTTACCTGACAGATTTAATGTGCTTGTCTCGTCGAGATATGTCGCTTAACCCGCGAGTCACTGGGGGGGGGGGGGCTTTTTTAGCCCCCTCTGAGGAATATATGAAATATCTAACGAAACAATGCAGCTATCAACGCCAAACTTCTTGTACCTGATTCGGGCATCTTTTCCACACCCTTTGCACTTTTTTTTTATTTCGTCAGATTTGTTTTTATAGATTAAGCTAAGTTAGTGACGTCACTACACACGATTTTGACACCAAAATCAGCTAAACTTTAGGAGACTGTACTAATGTCATGTAATAGACAAAATGGAATCCGAAAAAAGAGAAGATAGCAAATGTCAAGGGCTACAATACGGTTATGTCAGATTTTTGAAAAAAGTGATTTTTGACCCCAAAATTTTCAAAAAAAATACTTTTTTTGAAAGAACGACCAAAAAATCAAAACATTTTAAGATATTAAAAAAAACGGAATATATATGTAAAATAACTATACATATTCAACAACTGTACTAAATTTAAAAATGATATCTGTATTTTCGACTGAGTGATGACATTTAAGGTATGGGTAACTCGCGACGTCAAATTTTGCAATTTCATTTTTTGTCCTTTTTTCACAAGATACAGACAAATAAAGAGCAGCACTGTATTTCTGAGACAAAACCGGTCTAGAAAATGTATCGATTTAATGTATTAATAAATTTCAAATTTTGATCTTTTGTGACATGACTTTGACCTTTACTTGACCTTTCATTCACGATACTCATTTTACCACCTTAAATCAGGTGGTAAAATGAGTATCAATTTCGTGTCCTACACGTAAAATGTTGTCAACATCGTGTTGCATGGACTTATCGTTAATTTGTTGGATAGCGACCGTATGTGACCTGACCTTGACCTTGAGCATCTTTGCAAAAAATCCCCGATTAGCTTCATTCTGATGTGTGTCATACATTTGAGAGCATTCCTGTGGTGATCATGGTGTGCAACCAATTGCTTTGAATGGGAAATATGGTCTATACAATTTTGTCTTTAACTTTTGACCTTTGACCTGAACCTGTTTGACGTCCCATGACCTCTAGGGCAACACAAATTTTTTTAGTCGATGAATTTTCCTGGGCTATCGATTGCCGTTTGATTCAGCGCGATCGTCTTATTGGTTCCGAAGATACAAGGGGGGGGGGGGCTAAAAAAGCCCCCCCCCCAGTGACTCGTGTTACAGAAATACCCCAGTGACTGCCGGGTTAATATGCAAAATTACCTACTTGGGTTGCCACTTAAACTTGACCTGGGGTCAAATTTCTCCGTTTCCCGACTTGTTCAACAATATTATAATTTGAAACTCCTTTTCGAGACAAGCAGGATGGCCTAAAATGTATTGTTTTATTGGTCTTAAGTAAAAGGTTATTTGCGAAAAACAGTTTTGCCAAGCAATGTCTTTTTTAACTTTGATGACCCCTTGAGCCTAGATTGTGGACCAAATATCAAATTTGAGTTCCCAATGGCGATTGGGAACTCAAAGATTTTTAATTGTTTAAATTTTAATTAAAAATCCATGAGATTTTTAATTGTTTTGCCCCTGTTTGTTCCTAGCTGTCACAGTTTCAAAAATATTTTGGGGTTTCTGGAGCAAAATTTCAAATCTGGAAAATCTGACCTTTGATGACCTTCCTTATTATTGACCTAACTTGTAAAAATTGCTTTCGATGTAGATTGTCTTGAGCTATACCACGGCGTTACTGCTTGTTACGTTACGTGATTTTCGAGATCTTAGGAGGAATCTCCCTGGAGGGGGAGATTCCTCCTAAGGGGGGGGGGCTCCAGGGCGTGTATTATCAGAGGCCCTTCATAGTGCGTATTAACCTCTGCCTTCTGCCGTGAACTGTCCTTTCTATTGCTGGAGTGCAATCTTGTGAGACTCATTTCAACACGCCGGCAGCTTCACTATTGCACCCAGAGGTGCCATGTTTGTCCAACTGGTGTAATGAACCACCGGCTATTTCCACCCTGAGTACGTCTGTCGAGTATTGCTACCGAGCCTGTCCCTTGCAGCAGCGTGGCACTGGTACTGACTGATCCAGAATACCTAACAACGGGCACCAGCATGCGACAGCTTCTGTCATCGACATGTGACAGCTAGTGACAGAGTACTGACTCTGCCCGTGTCTCCCGCAGCTGGTGTACTACATGTAGTACTGACTCTGCCCATGTCTCCCGCAGCTGGTGTACTACATGGAGTACTGACTCTGCCCGTGTCTCCCGCAGCTGGTGTACTACATGGAGTACTGACTCTACCGTGTCTCCGCAGCTGGTGTACTACATTTGAGTACTGACTCTGCCCGTGTCTCCCGCAAGTGGTTGTACTACATGGAGTATGACTCTACCGTGTCTCCGCAGCTGGTGTTACTACATGGAGTACTGACTCTGCCGTCTGTCTCCTGCAGCTGGTGTACTACATGGAAGTACGTGACTATTACTGTTCTCCCGCAGCTGGTGTATACCATGGAGTACTGACTCTGCCCGTGTCTCCGAGCTGGTGTAACTACATCGGCGCTACTGTGATTGCCCGTGTCTCCCGCAGCTCGATGTACTACTGGAGTACTGAACTCTTGTCCGTAGTCTTCCCGCAGCTGGTGTACTCACAGCCATGCGGCAGCGCCCGCTGGTGGGTGGACGGCCTGCTGGCCGGACACCGGTACCGCGTCCAGGCCGTCTCGGAGAACGCCAAGGGCCGCAGCTCGGCAGTGGTGTTGGACGGCAGCACCCTGCCGGCGCCGCCGCCGCACCGCCAGACCGCACAAGGTTTGTCCCAATCACAGGACAGCTTTCTGCCATCGCAGTAAACGTCCACTGGATAATAGTGCTCCTCGCTAGATATACATACAGTTTTCTATAGATATTAAAACTCTTTGCACCATGGTCGCAAAAACCACGGCTTTTAACATCAGAAAAATAAATACGTTTGCACTATTTTCTACATAAGCTTCCACTCCATTGTCCTTTTTTGGCACAAGTTTTCCACTCTGAAGCAGAGACTATCATGGGTGCCCAAACCCCAAGCCCAGTCCAGACAAAACCCACGAAAACCAAGCCCAGACCCAGACCAGACCCATTCAAATGAATAATATTGATACCCATGCCCATTGGGGACCATTCAGATAAGGCAGATAATTATTTACACAAAATTTGCAACTTTATTGTTGTCATATAATTGTTTAACATCTGGTTGTCAAGTAAAAAAGAACGCTTAGCGACATTGTTTTAAAATTTGCAAACCCATGCCCACCCAGTACCCATGAAAAGTCAAAAGATGCATACCCAACCCCGCGGCCGCCCTGTTCTACGATTTTGTATTCGCCGCTGTCAAAGATCACGTGCCTATTGTAGAGCTCCGTAACAGATATCCTCCCTGGTTTGACCGTAATTTTCGCGAGCTTCTCCGTGAAAAAGACCAGGCTCACAGGCGCAGAAAGAATCAACCTACTGCT
>VOPJ01016114.1:0-45972 GCA_014673585.1 Semibalanus balanoides | reverse complement strand
TGGTGCCCCTTCACGGCCCAAGGGGGGGGGGGGTCATGACCCCCGTGACCCCCCTTGGATCCGCCACTGCCCCTGGATCCGCCCTTGGTGGTACCCCCGGCTAGTGCTGTGGTTGATGCTGTCATAGCTGCTGTGGGTGGTCGGGCCGCAGCCTGGCTGTAGGAGGTTGGCTGTCTATCCAGTTGCTGAAGGATTTCAGTGCCTGACATGTCAGGGCTTACGATCATACTGGGTCGATTCCTGGTCTTTTTTATGTACACTGAGCCCCCCTGGGTATAGTAAGTGGTGATCTTCCCCTCACTACTCAGCTTGGCACACCTGCTCACCAGCTACATCTTTGAGTTAGTCAGCGATTCATGTATGAACAGTCCACGTTTAGTCGGATCCTTTGGCACCCTGTTCCTGAAAATCATTTCCCTCACAGCTTTGTTGTTGAATCTGATGATCACACTGTGTCCCTTTCCCATCCAGTGTGTAGTGTTCATGCACCACGCTGGAAACTGTACTCCAGTGTGGTAGTGAATCAGCCGCATCATCTCGTCTCTCATCCTGCGATCTGGGTGGATGTCTAGCTTACCTCTGAAAACTAGGCAGTCCTGCCTGCTGTAGTTCTCAGCCGTCTCAGCCTGCTTGAGAGCAGCAGTGCCCTTTTAATTTAGCTCAGCTTTCTGAGACAGTTGGTCCAAAACCAACCACCTGCGATAGTCCACACTACCTTCATCTGACATGATTATTGAACTTAGAGATAAGGTTATGTCCCAGATACACACACCACATCTAACAATAGAACATAACTTTCGAACTAGCACTAGTAAATACTCAGGAAATAACTTCACTGAGGAAAATAGGTTTTAACTAGGCGCTAGTGGAAAACGTGGCGCAGGGTCAAAGATGAATAGGTCACATTTTCCCTTACCCCTTACCCTTATATTTTACAAGAAAAAAGACTCAAGCCTTAAAGAAACAGAAAAATAACAGAAAAGTAACACCTAATCTTATACCTAAGGTCCTATAGGCTAAAGACACAATGTACGCTATTACTACTCGTATCACACCACGTCCGTCTCTTACATACGCCCAAGGATCAAGGTGTACAAGTGTATAAGTACAAGAGCCCATACGTTAGCAAGGCAATATGCAGCAACTGCTAAACTCCTGTCTTGCATGTGGATTGAAGAGTGTGGACTCTGCCATGAACAATACAAATGCCTAGATAACATGTACGCCATCCACCAATACAAAACATTAAGTATACAATTACACAACGCTAGTGCAGCACTTCACAATAAATGGTTCCTGCCCTCCTGACAAAGGAGCAGGGACGTAGCCAAGGGGGGGGGCACGGGGGCCATGGCCCCCCCTGAGCGAAATAAATTCACACTAATAGAATGAGATTTCTCCTAAAAACCCACCCTTACCCCCCCCCCCCCCGGTCAAGCAACATATGGCTGAGGAGCAAAATGTTTGATTTCACCACTAGAAGAATGCAAGATTTTTAGGATCAAAATTGATTTTTTTTCCGACGGGGCAACCACTCCTGAGCAAAATCCTGGCTACGTGCCTGCAAAGGAGTATCAATGGAGTATGTTGCACAACTATTGTTCAGCACCGGGAATCTTTTTATCTTTTGTTACCACCGACAAGCCGCAGCTTCATCCTTATACAAATTTGTTTCCCTGGCTAGGAACATATCAGATCTATTCAAACACCCTGGCAGCACAATGCGGCATTATCGTAAACAAAAACAGATTAAATGCATTAAATAACTTTTTTCTGAACCTTGAAATAAACCCAAACTTCACCTGCAATCTACAATGCACTAAAATATAAATAAACAAGCAGCGTCATAATCGAGTTATCTGCACCAAAGACGTCTTCTATTAACTTGTTTTGCCACATTCCGTGCCAAATCATGTACGTCACAGCGGCGACCCGATCTCCTTAGCTGAACAAACCTTATTAGTCAAATAATATTGCTGCAGTCACGGCGGATCCAGGGGGGGGGCATCTGGGACAAATGTCCCCCGGCAGGAATCTGGGGGAGGGCATCCAACACAAGTATACCCCCGCGCGTTCCCGAACGTGAAAAACAATGATCTTAGGAGAACACTGGAAAGTTAAAAAAGTCGGGAAAGATAACAATTTATCGTCAAAATAGTCTTAGCAGCAGTCAAAGTCCTACTATTCACAGTCTAAAACTGGGAAAAAATTCGCGCCGCTTCGCGGCTCAACACAATTTTCACAATTGCTTATAAAAATAGGAAAATGGATAAATGAATTCCATGAAGTTTCTGACAAAGACTCTCTTTGACGGTAATTGTTAAGCTAGCTAGCCTGCCGAGTTTCGAAAAAGGCGACGCAAACGCATGAACGCGGACATGTCACATCGGCACCCGGAAGCTGGTCCAGCGGTGCCCAACTTTCTGGACCGAAGAGCTAATAGTGGGGACCAGATTACGACCATCTCCCCAAGTCATCTCCCACCAGGCTCCTCGAGATCCACAGGGACCATTTATGCTCGGAAAAGTCTTTCTACCTCATTCTTGCTGCTCTCAAACCATTTGCACTATCGCCAGTTGTTTGTTACAGTTTCGTATATGTAGATGTATAGGTACAGTTACTATTATCATAGTACTATTAAGTGCTGACTGCCACCGGTCATCGTGATTTACCACCCGAGTCTAATGTGTATACAAAGCTATTTTCATTTCAATATTTTTCATCATACCAAACGTGCAACCAGAACAAGGGTTACTTTAGGCTTGGCTCCAGTTACGGTCTGGTTTTAAAATGAAAATGTCGTTTTCCAATACATCAAATTTAAATTATCACGCCACTTGGCGGCGTCACATCGGTGTCCATCGTCATGACGAAGCCATCGTCATTGTCTTCGGTTTGTCGTAACACTGAATTGAATGATTCGCAGTTTTAGCCTCTATCTTCTACCAGGCCCACCGCCTATATTTCTAGGTTTTATCAGGCAAACACGAAAAAAACGCGTGCGACGCTAAATAACTAAATACCTACTATAACATGGAAATCCACATTAAATATGTTGCAAAGGCCTAAATCCACGCAAAAAATGGAGTACATTTTTTCATATTTGAGCAGACCTCCGACCCAAGAACTATCGGGTTAGCCCCTGCTAGTTGGTATGATATAAATGTTTGTATTACTTATGCTACGTATGCTATGGTGTTTGTATTACTTATGCTACGGTGTATATGCTACGGAATATCGCGTTTTGTGTTAGTGTCTTTTTTTCCGAAAAACATGTTGACTGGGGACGCTGCGCTGTTGGCGTCGGGTGGGTTGTAGAAGGAATTGGACGACGTTGTCCGCTGGGTGACTTGCGGACGCCGGTTGTCCCTCTGGTGAAGAACTGCGGACGCCGGAGTTGCCTGCTGGGTGACGGAACTGCGGACCGCCGGTTTGCCTGCTGGTGACGAAACTGCGAACGCGGGTGCCGCTGGGTGACGAACTGCGGACGCCGGTTTGTCCTCTGGGTGACGAAACTGCGGACGCCGGGTTGTCCGCTGGGTGAAGGAACTGCGACGCGACCCCTCCTGACGGGAGGCGGACCCGCCGCCGCCCGTCTCACAGCACACCAGCGGACTCCCGACGCTGAACGGGCATCGGAACGTCGCCTGACGCAGCTTGTTGAGCACGCCGCTAGTCCCCTGGCCGCCGAGCTTGGCCTGCTGCAGCAGCCGGTCCAGGGCCGGACAGGATCGGATGGTGACACACGAGCCGGGCCGGCCGTCACTGGTGACACACGCGCCGCCCGCCTGCCGCCGCTCTGAGGGGGACACACGGGGTCAGAGGCGGGGCAGGAGACCGAGGAGGGACACACGGGGTCAGAGGCGGGGCAGGCCAGCCGTCACTGGAGACTGAGGAGGGACACACAGGGTCAGAGGCGGGGCAGGCCAGCCGTCACTGGAGACTGAGGAGGGACACACAGGGTCAGAGGCGGGGCAGGAGACTGAGGAGGGACACACGGGGTCAGAGGCGAGCAGGCCGGCCGTCACACTGGAGACTGAGGAGGGCACACAGCGCCGTCAGGAGGCGGGGCCAGGACCGGCCGTCACGGGAGACTGAGGGAGGACACCACAGGGTCAGAGCGGGGCAGGCCGGCCGTCACTGGAGACTGAGGAGGACCACCAAACAGGGTTCAGAGGCGGGGCAGGCCGGGGCCGTCACTGGAGACGAGGAGGGACAACCACACGCTGGTCAGAGGCGGGCAGGCCGGCCGTCACTTGGAGACTGAGGAGGGACAACACAGTTGTCAGAGGCGGGGCAGGCCACCGTCACTTGGAGACTGAGGAGGGACACCACAGGGCAGAGGCGGGGCAGGCCGGCCGTCACTGGAGACTGGAGGAGGACACACAGGAGTCAGAGGCTGCGAGGGCAGGCCGGCCCGTCACTGGAGACTGAGGAGGGACACACATGGTCAGAGGCGGGCAGGGCCGGCCGTCACTGGGAGACTGAGGAGGACACACAGGGTTCAAGAGGCGGGGCAGGCGGCCGTCACTGAGACTGTAGGAGGACACACAGGAGTCAGAGGCGGGCAAGGGCCGGCCGCACTGGAAGACTGAGGGAGGACACACAGGGGTCAGAGGCGCGGGCAGCCGGCCGTCCACTGGAGGACTGAGGAGGGACACACAGTCAGAGGCGGGGCAGCCGGCCGCGTCACTGGAGACTGAGGAAGGACACCACAGGGTTCAAGGCGGCGGCAGGCCCGGCCGTCACTGGAGAACTGAGGAGGGACACACAGGGTCAGAGCGGGGGCAGGCCACCGTCCACTGGAGACTGAGAGGGACACACAGGGTCAGAGGCGGGGCAGGCCGGCCTCCACTGGGAGACTGAGGAGGGACACACAGGGTCAGACCGGGGGCAGGCGGCCGTTCGACTGGGGAACTGAGGAGTGTCACACAGGCAGTCAGAGGCGGGGCAGGCCGGCCGTCACTGGAGACTGAGGAAGGGACACACAGGGTCAGGCGAGCAGGCCGGCCGTCACTGGAACTGAGGAGGGACACACAAGCGGTCAGAGGGCGGGCAGGCCGCCGTCACTGCGAGACTGAGGAGGGAACCACCACAGGGTCAGAGGCGGGGGCAGGCCGGCCGTCACTGGAGACTGAGGAGGGGACACACAGGGTTCAGAGGCGGGGCAGGCGCCTCAACTGGAGACTGAGGAGCGGACACACAGGGTCAGAGGCGGGGCAGGGGCCGGGCCCGTCACTGGAGACTGAGGAGGGACACCACAGGGTCAGAGGCGGGGCAGGCCGGCCGGTCACTGCAGACTGAGGGAGGGACACCACAGGGTCAGAGGCGGGGCAGGCCGGCCGTCCACTGGAGACGAGGGACACACGTGGCCAGAGGCGCGGCAGGAGACTGAGGGAGGACAACACGGAGGTCAGAGGCGGGCAGGCCGGCCGTCACTGGAGACTGAGGAGGGACACCACAGGGTCAACGGGCGGGGCGGCCGGCCGCTCACTGGAGACTGAGGAGGGACACACAGGGTCAGAGGCGGGGCAGGCCGGCCGTCACTGGAGACTGAGAAGGGACACACAGGGTCAGAGGAGGGACAGGCCGGCCGTCCACTGAGAGACTGAGGAGGGACCACCCACAGGGTCAGAGCGGGGCCAGACCGGCCGTCACTGGAGACGGAGGACACACGGGCGTCAGAGTCGGGGCAGGAGACTGAGGGAGGGACACACGGGTCAGAGCAGCGGGGCAGGCCGGCCGTCACTGGAGACTGAGGGACACACAGGGTCAGAGGAGGGGCAGGCCGGTCGTCACTGGAGACTGAGGAGGGACACACAGGGTCAGAGGAGGGGCAGCGGCGTTCACTGGGAGACTGAGGACACACACGGTCCAGAGGCGGGGCAGGCCGGCCGTCACTTTGGTAGACTGAGGAGGGGGACACACGGGGTCCAGAGGCGGGGCAGGCCGGGCCGTCACTGGGAGACTGAGGAGCGGACACACAGGTCAAGGCGAGGCCAGGCCGGCCAGTCACTGGAGAACCTGAAGGAGGGACACAAGGGTCAGAGGCGAGGCAGCCGGCCGTCACTGGAGACTGTAGGAGGGGACAGCGGGTGACGAGCAAGGGTCAGGAGGCGGCAGTTGTGACCGGCCGTCACTGGGAGACTGAGGAGGGACACACAGGGTTAGGAGGCGGGGCAGGGGGGCCCCCCGGGGCCGGTTACCCCTGGAGACTGAGGAGGGGACACAACCAAGGGTCAGAGGCGAGGCCAGGCCGGCCGTCACTGGAGACTGAGGAAAGGGACACACAGGTTGTCCGAGCGAGGCGGCCGGCCGTCCTGGAGACTGAGGAGGACACACAGGGTCAGAGGCAGGGCAGGCCGGCCGTCACTGGGACTGAGGAGGGACACACATGGTCAGAAGGGCGGAGCAGGCCGGCCGTCACTGGAGACTGAGGAGGGACACCCAGGGTCAGAGGAGGGGCAGACGGCGTCTGACGACTGAGGAGGGACACACAGGGTCCAGAAGGAGGGGCAGGCCGGCCGTCAACTGAGACTGAGGAGGGACACAGCAGGTCAGAGGCGGGCAGGCCGGCCGTCACTGGAGACTGAGGAGGGACACACAGGGTCGAGGCGGGGCAGGCCGGCGTCACTGGAGGACTGAGGAAGGACAACACAGGGTCAGAGGCGGGGGCAGGCCCGGCCGTCACTGGAGACTGAGGGAGGGACACACAAGGGTCAGCAGGCGGGGCAGGCCGGCCGTCACTGGAGACTGACGGAGGGAGCACACGGGGTCAGAGGCGGGCAGGAGAACTGAGGAGGGACACACAGGGTCAGGAGGCGGGGGCAAGGCCGGCCCGTCACTGGAGACTGAGGAGGGACACACAGGGTCAGAGGCGGGGCAGGCCGGCCGTCACTGGAGACTGAGAAGGGACACACAGGGTCAGAGGAGGGACAGGCCGGCCGTCAGCTTTGATCAGGGAAATCAGCTAGATGTATCTTTTCTTGATTTCAGTAAAGCTTTTGACAAAGTCCCCATAAAATGACCAGGGATGCAGCTTAAAATTCATGGAATCGGGGGCAAGATTCTGATTGGAAGAGTCGTGGCTATCAGGACACGCAGCAAAGGGTTATATTAAATGGGTGCAAATCACATGGAAGGAGGTTCTCAGTGGAGTTCCAAGGGCTCAGTCCTGGGCCGTTGCTGTTTATAATAATGTGAATACAATTGAGAAGAGTTTTAGACAGCAAAGTATTGAAATGTGCAGATGATCTAAAAGTTGTCAGGAATTATTAGAGGAAGACATGATAGGATGTTTTTACAAGCTGACCTGGCAAGCTAGTTGAGTGGTCTGAAGCATGGCAGATGAAATTCAATTTGAGTAAATGTAAAGATCATGCACGCTTGGACGAGGTTAGCAGAAGCACGAGTATGAAATGGAGGTGGGCCAAAGAAACTAGAGCAGATTGAAAAGGAAAAGAGATTTAGTGGGGTCGTGGTAAAACAGCAGACTATCATCGTCGGAATCAGTCGTAAGAATGCTAGGAAAAAAAACGCTAGAATGGCTGGGGCTATTAACAAGAATGTTACTACAAAAGTGAAGAGGAATAGACAAAACTGTATTGTGCATATGTTAGACCACATCTAGAGTATTGCGTGCAAGCCTGGATCCCGCAACATATGAGAAAAGATGTTGGTTGTTAGAAAAGAGTTCATGAAAAGGGCAACAAAAATGGTATAAAATTGGTCTTTATAGTCATCCTTATGAAGAAAGTAAGAGAAATTTGGTAGTTTTAACTTAGATATAGAAGCTAAGGAAGGAGATCTATTTGGAAAGTATTTCAAATTTGTGATGGTCAGCTATTCTGATATTTAAGGGAATGTTTGAATTCAGTAGGGAAATCGTAGTAAGAGGTCATCAGATAAACTCGTAATGAAAACAAATAGTAGACTAGGCTACATCATCATTTTTCAGCAGAAAGGGTGTAGGGACTTTGGAATAAGCCTACCGGGGGATATCGCTACTGCAGTGTCACTTGCCTCCCTTCAAAATTAAGGAATTAGATAAATACTAATAAGCAGAAGGATTTGAGTTCATAAAGTAACTCGTGGGAATAAGACTTTTTTAAGGTAGGTGGGGTGGACTGGAGGGTGAGACTGGTGGGTTGGGGGGGGGGATATGGTGCAACTCGTATGGGCCCTGGAGGCTTCTTTGTTGCACTCTTCTTTTTATGTCTTATGTAACTGGAGCTGAGGAGGGACACACAGGGTCCAGAAGGAGGGGGCCAGGAGACTGAGGAGGGACACACAGGGTCAGAGGCGGGGGCAAGGCCGCCGGTCACTGAAGACTGCAGGAGGGACACACCAGGGTCAGAGGCGTGGGCAGGCCGGCCGGTCACTGGAGCTGAGGAGGGACACAAGGGTCAGAGGCGGGCAGGAGACCGGCCGTCACTGGAGACTGAGAGGGACACACAGGGTCAGAGGCGGGAGGCCGGCCGTCACTGGAGACTGAGGGCACACAGGGTCAGAAGGAGGGGCAGGCCGGTCGTCACTGGAGACTGGAGGAGGGACCACAGGGTCCAGAGGAGGGGCAGGCCGCCGTCACTGGAGACCTGGAGGAGGGACACACAGGGTCGAGAGGCGGGGCAGGCCGGCCGTCACTGGAAGACTGGAGGAGGGACACACAGGGTCAGAAAGGCGGAGCAGGCCGGCCGGTCCACTGGGAGACTGAGGAGGACACCGACAGGGTAGAGGCGGGGCAGCCGGCCGTCACGTGGAGACTGAGGAGGGACACACAGGGTCAGAGGCGGGGCAGGCCGGCCGTCACTGGAGACTGAGGAGCGGGCAACAACAGGGTCAGAGGGGGGCAATGCCGGCCGCCGTACTGGAGACGAGGAGGGACACACAGGGTCAGAGGCGAGGCAGCCGGCGGTCACTGGGAGCACACCTGCCCCCCCCCCTTCTACTGCGGATGGATACCACTGGCATTCCTTAGTTGAATAAAGTTGTCTGCGAAGCTGCGTGAGTATCTTTTGTCCCTAAAATAGCTTTTCCTTTGAACGTAACGGTTTTTGAACCAACACTGGCAAACAAAAGGTACGAGCTATATTCATATTTGACATTATCTTAAGTATTCTTCAGTTCCATCTCGTTCAAGTATTTCGATTGCCACATGTTTCGTCTCGTTTCAACAATTGGTTTGGACTTCGGGAGATAGACAGGGGGTCAAAATGTGCGCCATCCCCAGCGGGCCGCGTTTGGCTGCCGACCCCAGCGGACTCTGCGGACTCAGCGGAGTCTTTGACGGAGTAAAATAAAAATATATCCGAGTTTTCCCCGCGCAGAGACAGACGTCTCTTTGCCGCCCCAATGGTCTCCGGTCCTAACCGCACCCGTCAGGAATGTTAACCTGGGAGTCGCCGGAGGCAGTTTAAACTAAACGGGACCGAAGGGGTCCGGACCATTGTCCGGACGGGCTCGTGCGGCGTAAACAGGGGGACCGACGCTGACGGGTGCGGTGAGGACCAGGACGGGTGCAGTGAGGACCGCCGGGCCAGGGATGGACCATGAGTGGCTGAGGGGGACCGGGTGGTGTTTGGCACATATCGTAAATATCGTAATCGTAAAAAATGAAAATATATTCATACTTTAAATCTGTTTTCGTGCTGTGCTTAAATTGACAGAGCACGATTAACATGTTTGTATTGCCTGCGTTGGCAGCCGTTCTAGACCATGCCCACTCACGGTCACCGAGCCCACTCACGGACCTGCGTGCGTCCTAACGGCCAGTATGGGTGAAAACTGATCACAGGGTGTAGCCCTGGAGTTTATTATCCCGGACAGTCGGTGCAAACCAAGCCAAGGCCAGTGTATCCATGCATGACAAAGTATGGTTTAGATCTTACTTGCAAATTTATTAAAAGTGGGCTTGCCGTTCCTTCAAGTAGGTATGGTTGAGAGTGAGACCCAAACAGTGCACACCAGTGGCGTAGCCAGGATTTCGCTCAGGGGGATCCGTGGCCGGAAAAGGGCCCAAATGGCTCTCGAAAAGCAAATAGCCCAAATGGCTATTTGCTTTAAAAGGGGTTTTTCATTTTTTAACGTCGAATTTCCTTTGAAAGGCGCTAAAGATGGAACTTCGGAAATAACGCCAGTTTGACGCGGTGCACAATCAACCATGACAATTTTTTGCCATCCAGATGTCAAAAGTCATAGGAGTCTAACGTGAGACGCAGAAAGTACGATGTTTATTTAAAGTCGGGTGTACCCATATGTATGTTTTACGTTTACCATAGTCATCGATTTAATCGCACAAAGGGTCCCAAAATGACTCGTCAGCGCCAGCTTTCATCGACAGTAAAGCAATTTGCTATGCAATTTCTTCTTAAGGAAATATCGACATATCGTGCTCTATGACCTTAAAGTTTGACGCTAATGGGAAGAGACGAAATGCATCGAGCGTCAAAGCCAGCTGGCGGACAGGAGGTCACTTGAGGCCCTTGCGAAGTACTCATCGGCAGCGAGTAAACCGAAACAACAGAGGAGGTAGGTACGCCGTGGTGGTGACATTTTTGTTAATGACTGCTGGAGGTCAAAACCGTGCGCTTCACTGATTGCATTTTCTTACTCAAGAGACTAGATATAGTTATCAATTGCTTAAATTAGTGCTAATCAGAACTCGACGCAGAAACGAATACAAATAGTCGCTATAGTTAGACAGACATATAATGTAGGTAGGTAGTAGGTACATCGTGGCGTGAGTCCGAATTAATCTACCGGATAATATACGGGGTTGGATTAAATGTGGGTCATAGACATTGAGCCCGTAATACCTGTTCATGAGCGCATATTCAGCTTTCTTCTTGATACGCAGCTAGGAAATATTTCAAATCGTCTGATTTGACCTACTAGAAAGATGGCTTAAAGGAAATATTGGACATCTTCTATTTTTAAACACTATGTTTCTGCATTATCTTAATGACGCAAGTACGCCTTAACCTGTGTCAGCCGTATTGGGTGTGGGAGTGTATAACATCCGTACATTGCGAGTCCCGACAGCCCCCCTTGCGATGGGAGCCCGCCGAGACCCCTTTTTATAACGGGTGGGTCCCGGACTCCATACTTGGAACCCGGGACCCTCCCTGTGGTTGAGGCCACAGGAAACTCTCTTGTGACTCGGCGGCACCTGCCGTGGAAGTAAACCCTCTTGCGTGGGGCCGAGGACCTAGAAGTGAGCCCACGAAACCACATCGTGCGTTGGCCCAAGAGACACGTGGCGTAGGCCGACTCCTCCTGCGTTGAAAAACCGAACCTAACCAGGCACATCTCGAGCCCTTCCTATTATGTGACACAAAACCCTCTGGATCTAGGCACGTCTGTGTGGGGACTCCGTGGGCCCGGTGCGTCCCTACTTGTGGGCACGGACCCCTTGGCTGTGTGGGGCCCGGAGACTCATGGCTTGACACCGAAACCTCTGCAACGGCCCTGACCTGCGTTGGGCTGCCCTTCCTAGCGCTGAAATCCAAGACCTGCCTGGTTCCGGTGGCACTCTGCGTGGGCCGGACCATCTCTTTAGTGTGTGCTTCGAAGTCCTCTTTAGCGTGAGGCCTGGGTTTACTCCCTACATTATGCCCTAACCCCTCCTGAGCGTCGGGCCCAGTGACTTCTTTATCAGTGGGCCAAGACTCTGACGTGAACCCAAGCCTCCGCGGGGGGCCGGACCCTGGCTTGCGCTGGCACGAAAACCGATTATTGCGATAGGTACCGGACTTGCGTGGGCCCGGGCCTTCTGCGTGGGTCATCCGGCTTGTGGGCCGAACAGCTTCATTAAACGTAAGGGCTCGAACCCGTCTGGTGGTGGGCCCGAACCACAGGTTACGTAAGCAGCTGATTTCGTTTTAAGGGCGGCGGCCTGAAAGGGCTATTGCCGGAGCATTGAAGGGGCCTTGCCCGAGCGTTGTAAAGACGCTTCTAAAAACATTTCGAAGCTGTGTAATTATACCAAACGCGATTTTTCGTGCTGGTTTAACGACTCCGAAATTATGTTGCGCCCGCGGAGGCGGGCGGTTTTTTTTAGTCTTATGCCTGATATGCATTATTCTATAATGCGCCGGTATTGTGTATGGACGGGAAACTTACATAAACAGCTGATTCTATTGTGCTGCGTTTTAAAACAAGTTGGGGATATAAAAGTGCTAAAGACGAACTATTTTGCCCATTCATATAGTAAATACAATATACGCATAAAGCGTCGAGAAACCGGCACGATTTTCTTCGTTTTATCCGCAATACAATATTATTGTTGGTGTGATTGCGCCGCGGTGAGCGAGCGCCGAAGAAATTTATGTACTTTATGTTCCTAAGACAAGCAGTCATTCTCTTATCTCGTTGAAAGGACACAGGGGCCTTTAGACTTGTTTACTCATTGTCCCATATACCCAGTTTGTAAACGCGGCCTTCCGACCTGTTCAGGGAAGTCTATTCTGGGATCAACAAAAAAGACATAATTGGAGTGGGTGATATAGATACGAGATACAAATGAGAACAGTTACAACATTACACTACGTCAGATCACAAAGAGGTCTTACATCCACAATCCCATACATATTTAAAAATATGAGTTTTCGCCGTGTTACGGAATGCCTGATAATCGCTGGAAAAGGGTGTTTCAATATATCCCGAAAGCTCCTGATTTTGCCTTATTTGTATTGTGACAGGTATGTCCTCCTAATTTAATATCGACGTTCTTTGGGCCTTTCCGTTCTGACCAGCGGAACTCTAACCTTCCAAGATGTCTCTCATATGTGTCCAAAGGTGGAGGGGCCCACTGTCGGCAGTTCAAGGTCATCCGACCTGGCCAGGGACAGTCACTTGCGCTGGCTTTGTCGGCCCTGTTGCGTAGGGCTCAGCAGAGCCCGCTTCGAACCCTGCCCACGCGGCCACTCAAAGACTTTCGAGGCTAGTAGCACTCATCGGCAATGGTTTCAAAAGTGGCCCTTCTACCTACCAGGGACCTTTCGGTCTAGCCAAGGGGCCTCTCTGAATTTGTGCCCGATTGAGGCCCCTCCGATCTGCACCAGCGACACTCTTCTGGTGCCGGACTGCGCGGGGCTGCTTGTGTCGCCCTGAGTCGACATGCACACAAGGAGTCATGCTGACCTGCCCTGGGGCCCTCCGTGCTGACTAGGTGTGCCTAACTCTGCATGTTTCAGGGGCCTTTTCTTACCCGGTCCAGCGGCCCTTTTTTGGTCTAATAGGGACCCTCCGATCTGTACAGAGGCAACTTAACTTTCCTGGGCCTCTCTGGCTCTGTTCCAGAAGGCTCTCCAGTCCTTCTCAAAAAAGGGGCCCTTCTAATCTAGGCTAGAGGGACTGCGTATAGCTTGCTTGTCACATCTTGCCTAATGACATCAGAAGGGACCTCCAGATCTGAGTCCAAAGGAGCACACCTCTGTGCTGGCAAGGGTTCCATTCGACGTGGCTTCAGGAGGCCTCTGACTGATCAAGGGCCCCTTTTCGGTCAGGATCTCCGGGCCCCTCTGACTGCAAAGGGCCCTTTCACTTATTACCCAAGGCCTACCTGGTATCTCCAGGGGCCCTCGCGCCTGCTGCAGGCCTTTAGACTGCAGGGACTTGCGCTTGCTGCTTGTCAAATTGCCTACAATGCTCAGGAGGGACATCCAATCTGTCCAGTGGAGCCCCCTCTGTGCTGGCAAGGTTCCAATTGGACGTGTTCATTAGGGGCCCTCTGACCCGCACAGGTGCCCTCATATCAACTTTCCAAGGGCCTCTGGATCTTGTTTCCAGGGAGCCCTTCAGCACCTGTCTACGAAGGAGCCCTTTATAACCTGGCAAGGACGACGCGCTGCTTGCTTTGTCGCCCTGCCGGACATGCCAGTAGAAACCCTCCGACTCTGCTCAGGGGCCATCATGTGCTGAGAATAAGAGGACCGATCTCGACATGTCTCAAGCGGGGCCCTCTATTTACCCCGAAAAGGGCCTTGAGTCGGTCGTGGGTCAGGGGGCCCTCTCTGACCATGCTCCAAGCTTTTGAACGCCTAAGGGCCTCTTTGGTCATTTAGAGAGGGCCCCTGAGGCGCTAAAGGTCTCATTGAAGTGCTCTAAACTCGTCGAGTACCACGTGTGGTCTGCTCGAGCTTAAGAGCCCAATGAATACCGCCGGCTTCGCGCCTTCTCGTCGAGGTTTTTCGGAACGCGCATGCCGAAAGAGCCCGGCGCCTTGTGAAAAGGGCGCTTTTAAGGGGACCTCAGGGGGGATTCCTTAGATCTAGTCCCCCTTTGGATACCGCCACTGGTGCACACTAACATGGATTGAGAGGACTGCTACCTACTACCACAACAGGTGCGCAGGAGAAACGGTCAATACAAGATCACGAGTGATTTTTTAGGGGCGGGGGGGTCACGGAAAGTCCGAAGAAAAATAAAATTAACCATAATTTGCTTCCTTAGTTGTTCATATTTTAACCAAATGCGTCCGTTTTCGAACTATTTGAGACATTTTGGCAGGCATAGTCAGGCATGGTCAATAATTGCTGAAAACTCCAACAAGCAGGGGCGTATTTACGGGGGGGTCACCACACCATGCCCCCCCCCTTGGGCGCCGAAGGCGCCCTCATGGACCGAAGGCGCCTTCGGTTCATGAAATGCGCCTCATAGCCACTGCAGATGGCGCGAAGGCGCTTTTCGTTCATGAAATGCGCCTCATTATTTAGTAAGGGCCGGCACGTATAGGCGCCCAATTCGCTGAAGTGTGACGAGCGCTCCGGCTGAATATAAAGCCGGCGTTTCACTGAATGTTGAGGCGTCGCACTCCCGGTACACCCTGAAGGTGCCCGCTACCACATTCCACTTCAACGTCCCTCACCAAATATAGCTTCCAAGGCGACGATTTAACTACACCTCCTACGCTTTCCAACTATGCTGCGCACGCGCACCTTTTAATAAACCTTCCTGTAAGGGCGCCCTCAAACATACCTCCAAAGGGAGCCCTCCCATATACACAGTCTCCTATCCACAGCGTGCCATTCCGTACCCCACACATGCAAGGCGCCCTCCTACATATGAGTAACTACCTCCCAAAGCGACCCAATGCACCTTTTGAAACGCTCTTTCAAAATTATACACTCTGCAGGCCTCAAGATGCCCTCTCGATACGTCTCCGCCGATGAAACCGATCCATAATAACCTTCAAAGGCGATCCTCCGGTAAATATCCACGCTAACGGTGGTGTTCGTCCGATACATATAACGAGAAGGCGTAATGAACGGCGGCCTCCGATACAATCTCTGAAAAGCCGCCTTCCCACATACCTCCAAGGCCCTAAGATGCGATTCACCTGCTGAACGGCCGCGCTTCTCAACATAAGTACACCAAAATCGCACCCTCAGATACATATCTCCGGAGGCCCGAGGCGCACTCCTAAAATACCTTCCAAAAGCGTTGTTCCGCTGAGAGAGTGAAAGCGGGGGCGCCTCCGTGGTCTTCAACTAGAGGGCGTGGCTCTCGAGCTATTTGAGAGGGCGCCCTCGAGATTGTATGTAGCGCTTTCCGGAGATATTTGGGAGGGTGCCTATCCACGAGGAAATTGGACTCGAGGGCGCCCTTCTAAAGGATATTTGGGAGGGAAACGAGTACAAGAATTGGTAAATATCAATAGAGGATTATGAGAGTTGGCGCCCTCGAAATTTATCGGAGCCTAACCCCCCATTCCCCCCGCCTCAGCAAATTTGTTTCGCACTGAATGGTGCCCTCTCAGAGTGGTTTTGGCGCCCCTTGAGGGCTTGCCCCCCCCCCCCTTGGCGGATTTCTAAATACGCCACTGCCAACAAGTTTGATGATATCGGAATGCAAACGGCGTGTTTTGCCTCGAACACTCAAGCGTTTCCAAACACTCAATCGTTTCGCGTCTGGCTCAATCAAAATCTCTTCAAACCAATCGACCCTCCCCGTTCTCACCTCGTCTCTTGGCGTGCACAGTTCCGGTCCCTGCAGCGGCGAGTAGCAGCAGCAGCGCCAGACTAACACACCGGGCCAGCATCCTGCACCCCGCGCGTCTCCCTCCTGGGACTGATCAGACGTCCTCCCTCGACCACGTCTCCCGCGCGACTGAGCCGGCGCCAGGCCCCTGCTCCCTGTCTCAGGAGCCAGGACGACGTGTAGTCCTCAGCAGCTGCCCAGCTCAGCACGGTGTCAGGGCCGGTATTTTGTTATTTATGTATTTGCATAATCGCCGACGGGATCAACCATTAATGGGCGAAGTCACAAGGTGTTGCCAGCCGTTGATCGGACCGTACCGGCAGCACGGGGGTTCACCTGCGCTGCAATACCGGACCCGTCCGCTGGTGTGACCGATTTCGCCGGATTATACGGTGACCCGGCTGACCCCTGCCGGATTCTAGACGGCCATCTCCGACACAGCAGACGGACGGCAGCGGTGCGGCGCCGGGGACAGAGGTGCAGGAAATCATACATATATGGTCACAGCCTAGTCACGGCCACGGAATGAGTTAGTGAGTCACAGCTTTAGTCATAGCGCTGCAATGCTAGCCCTATATCACTGGTCTGGCCAGTCACAGCTTCAGTCACGGCCGTGACCAGTGCTGTGGGACCATAAATCTGCAACTCTAGCCGGGGAGGGGACTCCCCAGTCTCCTCCCGCCGAGACGCCTTCCGGGGTGCAATGCCAACTGCCGACCCGGCGGCTGGGAATAAATTTACTGTACCGGGGTCCAACGCCGACCCGGCAGCTGAGGAGAACTGTAGGGGAGACCGGGGCACGTTCTGTCACTTTTGTGCTAACTGGCCCTGGCGGGCACACTTTTCAGAGTTGGTGATTGATACTTTCCAATACTGTTACGTACATCAATAGCTTCAAATCGTTTTAGGAGTTCAATTGGTATCTCAGTTTGTTTCGACACCAGTGTCGATAATGTGGCGATGACTCATTTGACAAAACCTGCCGCTATTATGCGGGGCACGTTCTGTCCACTATAGGGGCAATTGTCCATTGATGGCACTTCTGTTATCACCGAACGGTCATTTGTGGTGTCCTCAGGGGGAGAGAGGTTTTCATTTTCACCACCTCAAAAGTGTATAAAATGACGGCATAAGCTATATCGATCCCAACCTGCATTTTTGCGTTTTTCTTGTTATCCAATGGCACGACTCCAGAGTCCCTGAGTACGGCCTATGATTTTTCATTTTGAACTTTTCCCTTTCATACATTAAAGACCATGACATTAGAAGCTCAAAAAACGCTTTTTGCATAAAAATCGGTCGAATGACATGGCTTCAATGGCCTTTCAAACACATCCAATATTTTCGAATGTGTTGCTCCTTAGTCCTTGGCCCCCCATTTTTGAACAAAAAAAAAAATTCGGGGTACAAAAAGAAAGATTTTGTCACAACGAATCGAATGGTGTTCTTCCCATCGAAATCGGCCTAGCGGTTCTTTCGAGATCTCTGGGTGACAGAATCTGCCCCCCGCAGGTTAATGTAATTCTGGCCGCTCGTGAACCGCATCGGCAGCACCCGATTCGTTTTACGCTTGTTGTAGGGTGTACCATACTGTAAACATACAGGCAAACCATTTTAATGGTCGTTATAAGGGAGTAGCGATTAGGAATCTGACAGATTCAGCTCGACAAGAATCTGACCCAGATTCTGGGGTTGACAGCAACCTGCCCCACTACGACACAGGTCACACTTTTTCGTTTTTTTTACTGAAATTGGGTAGAATGGGGCAGAATACGCTGCACACTTTCTCTCGACATGTCAATATAGACCAGTGAACTTCAAAGACACTATAAATACAATTATCTGAGGCCACAAACCAAAATTTAGTTCACTTATTAAAAGTTTGGATTTCTGTTGAAAACAAACTTTTTCAAATTTGACCAATCTGGTCGCAGGCATGTTGTTGCTTTGATAGTACCGGGCCACTGCAAGCACAAAGGAACATATGTTACGAAACAACAATATACCTGCGGTGGATAATTCACGAGGAAACCCCGTTGACATAATGTGCCCCGTGACAGAACGTGCCCCGTTCTCCCCTATGTACCGGGGCCCCGTTCCTTCAGTCTACTCTGGTTAGCCTGGTCCACCTGCCGTCACAATGTGTGACGTGAGGCGTGCACACCCTTGGCCGAGTCATAACTGCCAGTACCGCTTTAGGACGACCGGGCACTGCTATTTTGACGCGACCTATCATACATTCATACACTTAGCTGGGTGCAAGCGCCAGGTCACGGTTTCAGCTGCTATTACAATAATGTTCATGGCATTGAAAACCCACGTGATAACTAAATTACAGTTGAGATGGGTATCATCGATATCAAACAAACACGAAGTTTCCGCCCGTTGAGGAACTCGCCAGTAAGCATAAACCTCCGGCCTTAAAGCACTTACTTTCAAGGCCAGAATCGGCGTCACGGTACCTCACCCCACCTCCATTTGATTTTCTGCCTGAGTGATGTTTCATTTTCAGAGTTGATGAAAATATCGCAATGAGCTTCATTCTTCAGTCGGTTCTACCTTGGTTATACTGTCCTTGAACAGCAAAGGCCTGGGACATCCCAGCAGTGCCCCTGAGACTGAGCTTCTTGCAACCACAAATAATTAGCCTCCCCTGCCGACAAGGCCACGTTCGATGAACGAGGCAGATGGAATGTTTGCGGCCACGGCTTCTGCTAATCACCACTTTTCAAGGTCAATATACAGAAGTACATATAAGTAAATACTGCAAGGTTTACAATAATGTGAACGCGAAAATGAGGCAATGTGTAATGTTCATCGTGACGACCAATCATCTTCCAAGCTGTAAACATAAGACCGACATCACCACTTTGTATTGGAACTGCGCCATGACGGAGATAGCGAGAGGGTTAAAACAGACTGCTAACACGGTCTCCATACAGCAAGCGAGTTCGTTCTGAGCGACACTAAACACTTGGATAATGCACATTGGCACCACCGCCAATACACACTGGATAGGCGTCAAACGTTTGGCACGGATCGGCTCCTGAGCCGGAAGCCGCGTGACTCGCAAATGGAATGACAATGCGAACAGAATCGGCGTCACGGTACCTCACCCTACCTGCACTGAGCCAAGCCGGGTAAGCACCACAGAGAACCGAGGCGACAGCCGACGCCGAGATAATGCACAACTACCGTTAAGCATGCGTCATCTGAGCTTTCGCGAGTCCCGCACTGATGGAAGATCCGCGCCCCGCACTGACGGAAGATCGCAGACGAGCGCCGGAAGGCGACACGCACAGACTGAGACGCTGCTTGGTTTGCAGAGCAGAATAAATTTGCTGAGGCTTCCTTCTGGCATCCGCGGAGAGTCATCAACACCACGGGTCAACCCGTACATTGTCCACCACATGATGAATGCTCGTCTGACTTCAGTTTTCGTCCCCAGTCGTCGAGTGAAGCTGGAAAGAAGCAAGTCCATCAGTTGGGATAATCAAAGTATTTGCCCGTCGATAACAGAGTAGTGACTAGGTTAGAGACGATGGAATAATCTATCACCGGCACCGACCGGGGAAAACTACACACACACACACACGAGGCCACGGTACTCGATGTGTGGCGCGGCTACGGTTGCTAAAGCCGCGCTCGAGCTGACTCGCTCGCATGCCTCCCTCCGACTCGGTTGCAAGCTTCGCTCAGACTCGATAGTCAAACTCGCTTCGACTCGTTCGCAAGCTTCGTTTAAACAGGAATGCCAGCCTCGCTCCGTCCGGGTTGCAGTGCACCAGTGCGCGGCAGAGACATATTTCCCCGGATGCAGCACCACCGCCGCCCCGTTGGCGCGGCCGCCGGGTCGCGTGGTGTGCGATGAATAAAACATGCGACCCGACACGGCGGCCGGCCGCGCCACCCGGCAGTTGTACGGAGCCATAAAACTGCCCTGTGATGAGGGGCTGGCTCGTACGGACGCGCCGCTATGAACAACGGTCGCCGTCTAGTTCCGTTCAATAATTTGTATCTGCGTCTTAACAAGACACAGACCAGTTGACTAAGTTTAGTTTTATGTTGAATAAACTTTAGGATGAGTAAGCGAGGACTGACGCTGGATGCCAATGTGACGAATGAACGGGTGGGTGAAGGCTTGCAATGTGTGGTGCAACACTGCTACGAGGCGCTGCATGCACCAGCTGACCAAATTGTAATTTAAAATGAAGATGCAAGAATAACGACTGTGAGCCATTTATCATTTTACATTATGGGCTAGTCAAAGCGACCGTCAGGTTCGTGGTTGGTAAATGATGCACCCACCAGAGTCGTGCTCGACTCGTATGTTTTGGAATGACTCGACTCAGATTCATTTGTGAAGGAGCTCTGACTGAACTGTGATTCAAGCGGGATTTTGTTTGTTTGAGTCGACTCGACTTTGATTAATTTGCGTTACCCCTGCTCCACTCCGACTCAAGCGGAAGGGGACAATTTGTTTAGCAGACTCAACTTTGACCAACGTTTCCCCTGACTCATCTCCTACTCATGCGAAAGTTTCTTGAGTCGACTCATTTTTTGTTCATTTTCAACTGACTTCACGACTTCGAATTAAATGTATGTGACTTGCAAAACTCATTGAAATATTATATGTGAATACTTTTATTTATATTTACACTGGATCAAGGTACATGAATATTGCAATATCATAAATTTCTACTACATCCAGCTGCATTGTAATATATATTCAAATAGATATGTTCCTAAAGCAATAATAATTATATTAATAATCATAATACCTAATACCTAATACCTAATAATAATAATAATAATAATAATAATAATAATAATAATAATAATAATAATAATAATAATAATAATAATAATAATAATAATAATAATAATAATAATAATAATAATAATAATAATAATAATAATAATAATAATAATAAAAGACACAAGGTTGTATTCAACTTTGAAACGCTTCCTCTCATAACAGAGACATCATCAATGAACAGACGGCAAGAATTTATGTGATTTTATATAATTATTATTTTTTAAGTATTTGAAAATCACCTGAACTCACACTCCAGAACACTGTTTAGACCCCTTTATTATTGAGTTGCTCCCATTACAAAAAATACAAATATGATGTGACTGACTCGTATTAGGATGAGTCGACTCAGCTTTGACTTGAGCAGCATCCAGGCGACTCAATTTTGACTCAAGCGACATCCATGTGACTCGACTCTGACTCAACTCTGACTCAAGCGACATCCATGCAGCTCGACTGACTCAACTCACTCCGCTATTTTTCTTAAGTGACTCGACTCTGACTCAAGTTAAATTGAGTCAGTTTGAGTCAAATTCGACTCACCGACTCTGAGTCACAACCATGGCGCCCACGTTACCGTTGGGCCCTCCGTGCGCCACCTACCGCATACTCCCGCACGTCAATAACGCCCGGTCCACCATTACCTAGAGGATGAGGATGAGGATGATGATGATTGGGACTTAGCGGGCCGCAACAAAAGTTATATGGCGCCCAGTTAAACAGAAGATACATTCCCGGGTTGACCAGAGGCGAGAATCAGAAGGGTCGGTCGGTAGCTCCGTATGGCAGCACAAGGCGCCATTATAACGCATCGCACCCAGACGAGGGCCCTGCCGCCGTCCATCTCGGCATTCTCTCAGCCGTCAGCCGATCAACCTTCACACTAGCGAGGCAGATATGAGAGCCCGCGATCGCATTCCGCCGAGGGGTTTATCCCCCCTCGTAAGGACGAACATGTGTGGCGGCCGCGGTACGGACGAGTTGAGTGTGTGGCGGCCACGAGGCTACGTTTGGCAGCTGGGGTCAACAGTTATAATGTGGAGTGAAGTGTTTTTTTAATTAAAGAACCACTAGTCCCATGACCTTTGAGGTATTTACAACTTTGACTCATTTATTTTTTGATAGTTTTGCAATGAGCCAAATTTTGAGCCATCGAGCTTCTTTGAAGCGATGTCGGATGACTTTTCTCTTGTTTTGATTATTCTTGTAAGGTCAATTTTTGTGAAACACATATTTTGCAGGTTCCCCGCACTGTTTAGCCATATATTCTGTTGTCAATGTTATATCATGCATATTGAGCGAGTAATTGAAGATGTACGGGTTGTATTCTGGGATCCGTGAACAACGCCATCTGTTGAGTGTAATGGTAACTAGTTATCCAAATTCTGCTTCTAATTGCGCTAGAACCCTGAAACAAAGTCGATCGTGTCCCGTGTCGCAAGATGAATCTAAAGAGACCCTTTCCGATGAGTTTGGGTCAACAGGTCACCTTCCAGGTCAGGTCATTGACCTCTATCTGGCCAACATCGCTACATTTGGATTATATTGGACACTCGTCATTTCTGATTCGAGACATTCGACACATTTGATCCATTCGCATGTATAGGTAGTGACAAGCCAGATTTGAGTCATTCGACACATTTGGTACATTCGTCAAAATGGTATGTAATTTATCAAATGTCTCAAATCGGCCACAAACTTAACCAGCTTTGCGGATGTATCGTTTGATTATTAGGGTTTTTGGGCGCGTCGACAACAAAGGTCACTTTGCGCCCATTTGCAGATGTATCGAATGTGACGAATCTCCCGAGTCGGCATGGAAAAGAGTCGTTTCGGCGAAAGTATTGAATGTATGGAATAACTAGCTCTAGTCGGCTGCGAACAATACCATTTTGATGAATATATATAATATGTCAAACGTCTCAAATTCGGCTTGTCACTACATATAATGCGAATGTATCGAATCGGCTACTAACTTTTCATCCGTCGTACAAATGCGAAAGAAGCAACACAGAAGCACCAATGACTTTTCGATCCAGAAGTTCCCGCGCATCCTGGTGGTGCACCTGAAACGTTTCTCGCCGCAGGACAAGTCCCACGGCAAACTCTACACCGCCGGTGACATTCCGGTGACATTCCGGTGACCGGGCCGGACCTGTCGCCGTACTCGTCTGACCAGACGCTCTGCACGTACAGTCTAGGGTAAATGTTCTGTCCACTTCATCACCTCAACCGATGACGATGTTCCCGGTGAATAAATCCTTCGTAAAAACGGCTAGTAGCAGTCCTTGCAGTGTTCTATTAGAATACATCCTCCATTTCCCTGGGACGATGTTTGTTTTCGTCTGACAGAAGCTAGCGTAGAAAGTATTTTTAAAAAGCTTTGGTTAAGCGCATCCGTTTAGTTCAATGTCAACTTTGTCTACTGGTGCTGTTTGTCGGTGCTGCATGCGGTGAAACCTATTGAAACTATTTTTGCCCTCGCCCCTGATACCGGGGGAGAGGGCTACAGTAATTGCATTGGATTCCACTGCGTGCAGCACGACAGACAGAGGCAGAAACAGCGGACAGAACTTTTGCACGGACGGAACATTTACCCTAGACTGTACAACCTGTACGGCGTGGTCAGCCACTCCGGCACGCTGGTCTCCGGCCGCTACACGGTGCACTGCAAACACCCGCACACGGCCGAGTGGTACCAGTACAACGACTCACGGGTGCGTCCGGTCGATCAGCGCAGTTGTGGTCAGCAGAGCTGTGGTCAGCAGAGCTGTGGTCAGCAGAGCTGAGACAGCAGAGCTGTCACCAGCTGCGAGGCATGCGTGCTCTTCTACGAACTGGCCGGCACTTTCCACATTGAGTCAGTCTGTCCACCGGACACCGTCCGGTCCCCCTGCATTCTCTGGGCGGGGTCGCCGCCGCTTGTCGGATTGTCATTGTTGATTTCATATACAAAACATTTATGGCTCGGGAAATGCGGAGTATTGGTGGCATTGGCGGTGGCCACATTCTCATTTTGATTATAATTGAGCAAGAACCACGAAACAACAAACAAATTCATTAGGTGTCACCTCACGACGCTATTAACTTGGATGACCTCGGGTCAACGAATATACCTACAGGTCAGGTCAGGTCAGTGAGCTCAAGCCGACCAAAACTCCTACTCTGCAGGTCAGATCATTGACCTGACCCGTGTAATAACTTCGAGACCCGTATCGGCCAAGATCATCGGAACCTTGGTATCTTAAGTTTCCTCTTGTCGCGCCAGATAAGTTAGTTTTTGTGTCGTAGCCTTAGCTCAAATAGGAGCGAAATGAAAAAAAGTAAATGGCAAATGCGTCCCGCCACTGGAAGTCTCTATTTTGGCCGGCTTGAGGTCAATGACCTGAACCGGAGGGTAACGTGCTGACCTAAATTCATCAAACTGGATACTTTTAGGTTCCACTTGTAACACCATACATGCTCAGTTTTGTTTCGTGCCTCTGGCTCAATCAGAAACGAAATGACGAATGCCCAATATAACCCATCTACAAAAGTAGCTCATCGGAAAGGGTCTCGCTTCAGGGCTCTAGCGCAATGAGTAACATAATTTGGGTAAATTGTTACCATTACACTCAACAGATGGCGTTGTTCACGGGCACCAGAATACGTCCCGTAAATCTGCAATTACTCGCTGAATATGCATGATATAACATTGAAAACAGAATACATGACTTAACAGTGTGCGGGGAGCCTGAAAATCAATGTTTCAGAAACATACAAAAATCGACTTCATAAGAATAATCAAAACAAGGGAAAAATCGTCCGACATCGCTTCAAAGAAGCTTAATGGCGGACAATTTTGCATAAAAAAAATGAATCAGAAGGCTCCAAAACCTCAGTCATGCGACTAGTTATTCTTTCATAAAAACATTTCACTTCACCCTAGTCAGTCAACAGTTCTCCCCGAGTGGTACAAACACAGCAGGTGGCTGTCTCGTCCAGTAGCGTGCCACCCCGTCCCGTTCTAGCCCATATCCGTTTTCGTTTTTGCATGCATGTCCCGGTTCGCCTCACCAGCTTTAACACCTAACTAACCAGTCATGTAACATCATGCTGCCTTGACCAATCGCCGGGGCCAATACCAATTACCGTGGCCAATGTAAGACTCGGCGGGGCGGCTGCTCGGGCGGTGCGAGGCGCGAGCTCAACTCACCGCTGCGGCAAGGTCGAACCAGTCCTGCAGCCGCGACGCCGGGTCGTTGGCGGACGCCTTGCGGTCCCAGTTCCAGCTGGTGAACTGGGAGAAGGTCTCGGTGGCCACGTAGCGGGTGCCGTCGGCCTGCGGCTCGACCCGCACCACCACGCCCTCGTAGCCGGCCGGCAGCGTGACGGTGCTGCCATCCAGCGGCCGGCCGCGAAACTGACCCTCCAGAACTGGCAGAGGCAGACGGGAAGGGCGGGGGTTAGAGGCGCTTGCAGGGGGGGGGTCAGATCTGCTCTGTGGGTTACCACGTCACAACTGGGGGTCAGAATGGCTGACAAAACCAAGTAGCTTTATTCGTCTATTATTTATGGGACACATGCCCGTCGTTCCTATTCAAGTTATGCACGCATCGAGTATGCCCAAGGACCAAACCTCTTCATGACATTACCGTTAGCAGATTAGACCATGCACTCTGAAAACCATTAGCCTCACAGCACATCACGCGGACATCATCCCAGGGCCCCTCTCCCGGCCCTCAGCGCAGGGTGCCCCTGCCCCGGTACCCCAGTGCTGGGTATCTCTGCCCCGATCCCCCAGTGCTGGGTACCTCTGCCCCGATCCCCCAGTGCTGGGTACCTCTGCCCCGATCCCCCAGTGCTGGGTACCTCTGCCCCGGTTCCCCAGTGCTGGGTATCTCTGCCCCGGTTCCCCAGTGCCAGGTACCCCAGGGCACATCACACACCTCCGGGCGCCGTCTGCCGGACCAGCGGTGTGAAGAACTGGTCAATCTGCGCCGGGCCGCGGTGTTCGATCCGGCAGGGCAGGTGCTGCAGCCGCTCCGCCCCCGCCTCAGGGGCCGCCTCCTTCTCCGTCCTCAGCGCCGCCGGGATTACCACAGACGACATGGACGCTGAAATCACATCACACGGCACTGGTTATATTCGGGGAATGAAGCAGGCAGTGACGTGAATACTTGTCCCGGGTCACAACTATTACAATAGCGTACAGCTACAGAATTCAATGCCAGAGCTACAGCTACAGCAGCAGTTTCCAGCTACAAAGTGGCACATCTTTAAAATCACTCACCCATTGTATGCTAATACAAAGTACCGAGCTTGCCCAAGGTGAGCCTACGACCCGAGCTTGCCCCAAGGTGCACCCACATTTTGCCCGGTTACATTACGATGAATCGTCTCTCACCAATTCGGAAATGACAGAACCCGTTGACTGGTGACACAAGTTATCTGCGAGGGCTAGTTGACATCAGTCACCACTAAAGCCACAAATGCCTGTTGATGGGACAGGTCTAGATCCGCCAGTCAAAAGGCAAAGGACCCACTGAGTGGGAATACCACGAAGTGTCTTGGTGTCGCACAAAGTGCGAGTAGCAAATATGGAAAGAGTGCATTGTGTCGATCAGTGTATCTTGGCCATCCCTGGGCAATTGGAACTGACGAGCCGCTTCTCGTATTGGATATAATGTCAAAACAGGTTGTAACGCTCGGTGGAGTAGTTTAATTGATAGGATCTCCTGACTCTGTACTACAACACACAATGCCAATATGAACGGTGTGACATTTTTCACACTTATGTATTTATGAGAAACCTTATGTAGCTTATGCAAACCTTAAGTGTGATGATGTCATCGGTCAAAGTATGCCAGAGTGCTTAAGATGACACTTCAAGATGCGATTTCCCTCCAACATTTCCCCCTTCAGCGCCAGTGACATAATAGAACAGGACAACAATATGATATTACAGTTGCATGGACTGTGAAGCAAGCATACTATTCACACCCCAACAGATGTAGCAAAGTCACACCGCCCAAGAACTCTTTAGCAACGGAACATGGTGATGTGCAATTAGTTACTTTTAAATAAAAAGTGCAAGTGCTAAAGCGTGAGAGTTGCCGACAGCCATTTAGCCACCAGCAGGAGCGGAGACAATATCCAGTCCATAGTTAGTAAAAGACATGCACTTGCGTCTTGCACAGATAAAGCAATGCACACAAACGATAGGTTCAAACTTCAAACCATTCAAACAGCACATTTATCCTGACTAGTTAGCGACTGTAAACTCACGATAAAACATCACGCACCAGCTTTTCCAGTTCACCACAGGTGATCCCATGCCAGCTCTCAGTCCCACCGACAAGCCGTCTTTCCCTGTCCGACACTACCCGCTCCTGGTCACTGCTCTGGCTCCTGGTCACTCCTGGACTCCTGGTCACTTATCTACTCACTTCCCACTCTTTATCACTTCTCTGGCTCCTAGTCCCTACCCGCTCCTGGTCACTTTTCTGGCTCCTGTCGACCGTCCGTTCATAATCAGTCCTCCTCCCGCAGCCGGTCGTCGCGTCGGATCGTCTGTCGCGTGTCCTCCAGAATCGCCTCGTCCCACGGGCCGTAGATGTTCTCCTTGTGCCTCTGGCCGCGCACGTACAGCAGCGGCAGCAGCGGGCAGGCCAGCAGGTAGCCGGCGGCCAGCACCGCCGCCGCCGCGCCGCTCAGTCGCGTCAGCAGCAGCAGCGCGGCGCCCGCCTGCACCGCCGCCACCGTCAGCAGCGCCACGCGGCCGCAGCGGCGGCGCACGTGGGCGCGCAGCGGCGGCAGCAGCGCTAGCAGCTGGGCGGCCAGCGCGAAGAAGGCGAACACGTGCCGCGTGTCGGGCAGCCGCGAGGCCAGACAGAGCGCGCCGAACAGGCCGGCGTTGAGCGAGACGGCCGCCGAGACGCAGGCGGCGCGCGGCCCGTACTCGTGCGTGGCCAGGTGGAGCGCCATGGCGGCCGCCGACAGCGCGTACACAGAGTCGGTGCTCACCGAGTCGGTCAGCGTGGCCAGCAGCGGCGACAAGCCGTAGCCGAACACGACGAACACGACGGCCAGGCGCAGGTCGGCCTTCAGCCGCCACCACCAGCCGTCCACGGCGCCCGTCAGCAGCCAGAGGTAGCCCAGCGCGGTGGTGGCGGCGATGCCAGCCAGCAGCGGCTCCGGCTGCAGCGCGCCCGAGTCCAGGTGGGCGAACACGAGCGCCACGAGCGTGACGCTGGCCAGCTGGTGCAGCAGCGGCGCCGCGCCGAGCACCGCCTCCCGTCGGCTGTACAGAGACACGTGCACGTTCTTACGGAGGTCTTCCAGGAACGCGCCGCCCACGTAGTTGTCCGGGTACTGTTGGCGTTCGTACAGGATCTTGCGCCACGGCTGTGGGGAGCTGGGTGGCGGCTCCGAAGGCATGGCAGCGTCTGTTGGAGGATAACAGCATCCTTAGACGTCTTCGGCGCTGTTGCTAAATGCTGGTAAAATGAGCTGGAGTTTAATTGGTTGTGGTTATGATGTTGGTATACCGATGCAGATAAATGGACTAGTGAGTAGTGATCAGTGGCTGCTGTTGTGCACAGAAAACATTACAGCTAGGTCTCAATAAGGTGCACCTGTCTTCCTTGAGCATTGGAGGTTTGAGTGCCACAAGTACTTAAGTCTACCCAAAAATACAGTGTTGGTTCAAGGCGAGAAGTCAGAGTGTCTTGGGGTTGAGGGCTGCTGTGGGCATGCTGACCCAAAGGTCCTGGGTTCATGAGTATTAGTCAAGCTAGTATGCGGGGGCCAGGATAGTGGTGTGTCCAGCCCCATGAATGGTGGAAAATGGTACCCGTCAGTGGCCTCGCCCCAGATTGTTGTTGACTGTCAGCAGAGAGCTCTTTTTCAGGATATCTGTTGTGCTATTGTTATTATCAGACACTCAGTAATCAGTATGGGCCACATGTCACCTATAATAATAGTTCAGTACGCGCCCGAGAAAATCTGCCAAGTAACCACGAACTCGGGCGTGTGGTCAGTGTCCATCACTCCATAATACCTCAGCACCCACTATCTTCAGACAGAACAAAAGAGGTGTGGCGATGTAAGAGCTCACAATATAAATTATCAACCCCCCAGACTTTTCGCCTTAGTTCCTGCCACTGCCCAAACAGAACTGCAAAATGTGGCAGTGCCTTTCAAATAAAGTCCCCTATCAACTGCCCACCAATGCCTTGATTGGATCCATGGTACATTTGCGTTTTTACCACCCTAAATGTGCCCTTCAACGAAAAAGGTGGCCTTGATAGCCCCACCTTGTCCCCCTCATCCAAAGTATTACCTGATGTCCTCAGTCCTACACAGCCATGAAATGCATAAAGGTAAGTAGGGTAAAAGCCGACAACCTACAGCACACATCTGAATCTCAGATAACATAACCTTCTTCAGGCCTTATCAGAACCTCAAACACTCGGACCCCCCCTAGCGTTTTTACAGAAGATGGTTCAAACTTTACTAATTTCATATTAAGTTGTATTAATTGGACATTCGGCCATGTTTCTAGACACTATTGCTGCTACTCCTTAACCCTTACAATTCTCAACCGGGGAGAGTTCTATCACCCGCCGTTTATTTCGTTAACCACGGCCCTCCGAGCCCGCCCATTCGCTCTGGTCCGTATCCTCTGCAGTTCCAAGCGCGTCTGTGTCAACGGTCAACAACTCATTCCCAGTGCTTTACCATCTAAGATTTGACATTCTAACCAACGCAGACTTTCTCATGGTCAATCTTCTTTCTTTCCCGACCAACACTCTCCCACGACAAAGAAAATTACGCGGATTCTTACAAAATAGGTTTTCCCGATAATTAATAGAAAATAAATAAACTTCGAGCCACTTCAGTACATATAACCTAACCTAACCTAGACTAGAAACTAACCTAAAACCTAACCTAACCTAAACCTAACCTAACCTAACCTAACCCTAACCTAACCTACCTATGAACCCTAACCATAAACCCTAACCTCACCCTCAACCTAAACCTAACCTACCTGACCTAACCTACAACGCTACACCTAACCTAACCTACCACCTAACTCTACACCTAACCCTACTGACCCTACCACCTACACTGCTACACCTACACCTAAGATAATATATAGCATAAGTCCGGATCGAGACGAAACGTAAGATAATATATGCCATTAAGTCCGATCGAGACGAAACCTAAGATAATATATAGCCATAAAGTCCGATCGAGACGAACCTAAGATAATATATAGCCATAAAGTCCGATCGAGACGAAACCTAAGATAATATATAGCCATTAAGATCCGATCGAGACGAACCTAAGATAACTATAGATAGCCATTAAGTAGCGATCGAGACGAAACCTAAGATAAATATACTACGCCATTAAGCTCCGAATCGAGACGAAACCTAAGATAATACTACTAAGCCATAACTGTTCCGATCTGACGTCACCTTAAGATAATATAATAGCCATTAAGTTCTGATCGAGACGAACCTAAGAAATAATATTATAGCCATTAAGCTATGTATCAGACTGAACCTAAGATAATATATGTAGGCCATTAAGGTCGATCGATAGACGGGAAACCGGTAAAGATAATATATAAGCCATAAAGCCGAATCAAGACGAAACCTAATAATATCAACTGGCGTAATGTCCTGACCGGGATAAAATAAATGGCGAGGCTGTAGCGTGAAATAATCTGTAATGTTTAGGTAAAAAAAGCGGTCTGAAAAAACATGTGAGACAAGAAGGCGTCTGGAATAAACAAAAAAACATGATGCTAGCCAAACCTGGTTCAAGCTAGTTTGCGATAAACAAAGTTTAGCGGGGACACGGCCCCACGGTGAGCCGGTGAGTACAATTAATCTATTTACATTAAAACCTTAGTTATCGTCGCTTAAACACAGTGTCTTATGGAGGGAACCATCCTGTACTCTACTAAATGTGAATTCTTGCATCGAATGTTTGGGTATATTTATAGGGATTACTAATAAGCTGAGGGCGGTGGTGTGTCTGCAGTGTATTAGCCGGCTATCCAGAAGTAGACAACTCTACTCCACTGACGGTTTATACAGCCTTGCTACTGACACATTGTTTACATTTTGTTAGCACAAAAAGCCTGAGGATAGGATGGGATGTGTCCAGGGTTACAGCAGTTGACCCTAACTCATGAACAATTAATACGATGAAGGCATATAAAAATACCCAACTTTATGCTACTGGTAGCAAGTTGAGTTGACCAGGCATGGGCAAGGCTGTATAAGCCCAACCCGGCATGAGGCAGGCCTGGCATATTAATGTGAATATGGGTGCTTTAGTCTGTCAGTATCCTACCGCTAGATAACAAAGTCTGGTATGCTGACAGTATGCAGACATGTTTGACATTACAGAGTTATCATAAAATGAAAGTGCAAATGACAGCAAACTCCACGCTTCAACATACCAATCTGAAACAATAGTAAAAAAAAGATTCTACCCTACCTTGTTGCTGATAGAAAACTGATGTTCTGCAAAGATAATAAGAGCGAAGAAAGATCACACCGAAAATTATTTGACAAAAAATGTAAAATGAAAGATCGTAGAATATTCAAGCATATACTACTCGTATTATACGTGTATGAAGTTCGTATTATTAAATTTACAACACACAACACAACATTTACGCGCGAAGAAGTGTCAAATGCAAGGGAACTTTGCGCAAATGTGACGTGACAGTTAGGATAGGATAAGCTGATTTGTATGTAAATAAAGTGCCCAAATGAATGATGCTTTATCATATTTTTGGATAATTTAAAGACAAAAAAGATAAAACAATATTCCATTTATATGTATTTTTGACAAATTTTAAATTGATGTTGTATTGCATATTATAAATACGATGTAAGGTAATAAACATTTATAAAAACGTCATTTGACTGAGCCAAAGCTACGTGATTCTTCTTTTACATATGTGCCTCCCTTCAGCAACGCTGTGTTTCGCAACTTTGTTTACTGTCGTTTGGTGCGCGGAGTCGGGGCTTTTGGTCTTGGTGCTTGTGTGTTGGTGATCTCAATCTAGTGAATACCTTCCATCAATTAATTAGTGGTTCACTGTGATAAAATCAACTTCATTTTGTTTTCATCAATCAGCTTATTGATGTTGATGAGCTGTAGTCTTAATTATGAGTGTCACTGCTTGAGCTAGCTTGGCAGCAGCGATGGTGACTCACCAAGCTGAAGCCAACGCCCATTAAATCAAAATTACCCATCTTGTCTCTTTGTTTCTTTTACAGTGTGTATCTCACCTTACTTATCATTTAGTTGACACTGAATAGTAAAACTCACAGTTACTTGGGAAGCCCAGAGCCCAGCCTGTTGACAGCAAGGGATACCTCATACCAGGGACTTTTTCCAAAATTGGACATTTCATTTTGAGATTCAATGGATAATGAATAATGATGGATGTGGTAGACAAGTTGATTCTGGTCTTGAGATTCTCCAATGATTTTTAGTTAATTCCACTTTAATTCCACCTTAAGCTCATGGTATCAAAGTAACATCAAACGGCATGCTGGTCAATAACAAAACATCACTGAAAAGTGATTTTGTTCTTGATCAGCTATTTTAGCCAAGCTGCTACAAGATCATTAGCTGTGGTAAATTGACTCATAATTGGTTGCAGAACTGTAAAGGTCATCAACTCATTTCTCATCAGAATATAGGTAATTGAACATTAAAGTAGAAATTGTCCAATTTTGGGAAAGTCTGGAATAAGTTCAGGTAACCCTACTCTAGTAAAGCAAGAAAGAAGAAAACAGCTGACTCCGGCCTGCATCAAGATAATACACTTCTATTGACTTTACATCTATTACATCTCAATAATGGTTTGTTCCTTTTTTATCAAGCTTTGGTTTGTGCTGCTTTTTTACAACATATCTGCTGTTTGAAAAAGTTGCTTGTCAGTTGTCCATAATGCTTGTTAGTGAGTAATGTGCTTAAAAACACCTAAGGCTAGGTATATTTAATATTTGTTCATAGCTATTAGATGACATTTGTATCCTTGAGTTATTATCAGTTTCAGGTTTATGTGTCTTTTTAGGGTAATCCTGAATGAATGAGCTAAGTCTTGAGAAATATGATTCATATAATTTTAGATGATCATAAAAAATCTGCTTGTGATCAGTAGTTCCTCAATAAAGATACACTTGGTAATGCTGATTTGTATGTCTTGCTTCTATTCAATTTCAAAATTTGTTTTAGCATCTGATTATTCAAGAGGCAATGTGTGATGTGTGATCATCTCATTTTTTTACTTATCTGTTTTTCAGGCTCAAAATGTGCAGATATGTGAAATATCCAATGAAGCCAAAGAAAGCATCAGGAAATTCAGGTTCAGAAAGGAGACCACAAATGCTGCATTGATATGTAAGTATCTAAATGTTATCTAAATGTCCCACTTTACATTTGTGAACTGTAGACATATGGTACCCATGCAACCACAGACAACATTTTAGATTATTTATAGTAGTGTAGACAGACCTTCAGAAAGGGTCTTGATTGTGCCAGTGCCAGCCATGGTGGCCACTGCTAAAAATATAGCCCTGGATATCACAAACTCTACAGATTGTTGCCAATTGCCAATATCATGCAAGGGCCCCTGTTCAGCTTTTTTTATTTTTCACCTTTTTTCAACAGACTTTGATGGGCCCCTTGGCAGACTCGAGAGGTCCCTGAACAAACTCAATGGGCCTCTTGGCATGCTCGAGAGGCCCCTGTTTTTTTGGGGGGATTGGGTAGACTCAATGACCCCTGAACATGCTCAAGCAGCCCCTGGACAGGTTTTGGGGGCCCTAAGTGGGTACAATGGCCCCTGGACATGCTTGAGAGGTCCCTGAACAGGTTTTTGGGAACTAACGTGGGCTCAATGGGCCCCTGGTCATGCCCAAGATGCCCCTGGGTTAGCTTTGAAAGCTCCTCATTGTCTTTGAGGGCACTTGGCATGCACCAGTGACCCCTTGTGTGGTCAAAGGGCTCCTGTGGCTTTTTGAGAGCCTTTTACCTTATGCAAATGGTATCTGGGCCAATCTCGGTGGGCCCCTGCGATCCGTAAGGGACGGGGGCAATTGCCCCCTGGCTTCGCTACTGATTATATATGTATTCATTTTTGTATGCCACTAATTCCCTTGCTGTGGATCCCTGATTTAGACTCATACATGTCTGCTGCAAAGACAAGTTATACTTCTACATATATAGAGCAAGCATCCAGTGATTTGTCTGTCGCTGTACCACAGTTGGGAGAGCCCTGTGCTTTTGACCTCTACAGATGTGGTAGGCCAGGGTTGGTTTGCTTCGGTGCTTGCTATTTGCCCCGACTTGGCTGGCCTGGACCGGTGACAGCGTCCGCGTCTAGGGTTAGGTGACGCCAGAGGACAGGGAGGATCGTGTCCACCATGTCCAGGTATGTCGGGCACGTTTGGCTCTGCCTTTCCATTCTGCCGGCTTCCAGGGATTGCGCATTTTTTGCGGTGCCCTTAAGCCCCAATCGTCATCGGGGATTGCGCAATTGGATGGTAGGGTCAGGAACTGTGCAGCAAACTATGCTCAGCCCTGCCTTGCCCTGCCCCCAGTCATGAAGGCGGACAGCAATACACACACAGTTCACGTGGGTGACCCTTCGTCCCCTGCCCTGCCCCCAGTGAAGGTGGACAGTGAGACCCACACAGTGTACGTGGACGAGGAGCTGGAGGATGTGGAGAACGTGGACGAACTGCGGGCGGAGCTGCCGGAGCACCAGCCACGCTTCGTCATCTACTCCTGCAGGATGGACCACAGCGACGGCCGCGTCAGCTACCCCATGGTCTTCATCTTCTCCACACCACAAGGTGCGTCTGCAGGGGAGGACCGATGATGATGAGTTGGGGCTGTGCTAACACTAATTGCCGTACTGACTACCGTGTGCGAAGAATCCTCTTATGCCTCGCCTGGGTGTGGGTCTTCGCCGCTTTCCTTGTTAGCTGCCTGGTGTCCGCAACGGTCTGGTGTGTGGCGTTAACGTCACTATCAGCGACTGACGTCACTCTCAGTGACTGACGTCACTATCAGCAATAATTTGACGTCACTTTCAGTGACTGACCTCTTTCTCTCTGCGTATCCATCACAGACGCCAAGCCGCAGCTGCAGATGATGTACGCCGGCAGCAAGCTCTCGCTGGTCAAGGAGACCGACCTCACCAAGGTGTACGAGGTGCGCGATCTGGAGGAGCTCACCGATGAATGGCTCGTGGAGAAGCTGCAAAAGTGAGCTGCCAGGTGGCTGCCACGCGTTGGATAGATGGTCACTGACGGTTCGGGGCTTTGTGGAAAGGTGTCGCTAGCGACGAGGTGCTCGTCGCTGGTGCTGATTGAACGGATCAAAAGAAGGGCAATTGGGTGCCATCACATTCGCGGGTTCACTCCATTGCAAGATAATGCAGCTGTTTTATTGATGCAATGCAAGCGCTCATGCGAGACATGCTAGATGCAATTTGTGGGTATGTAGTTCCAAGTCACAATTCGTCCGTGGCACGCATACAGCTAATATGACTACCCATGATCTGATGCAGATTTGAATGCATGTGCATATTTTGATATCATGTAAATTATATGTATCGTTTATTTTGAAAATTGCAGTTGAATTCTTCATGCTGATGATAGGACATATGTTTGTTACTTTTTCTTTTTATTTTGCTAGGGCTAACAAATTACATCTGACAACAGTTTATACAATTATTGCTTTTGAGAAGCCTCTAAATTTGATAGTGATTCAGTCATTGCCCTGAAGGCTGCTCTGGACACGAAATTTTCCCGATTTTGCTTCTTGTTGAATATGGGTGATAAAGGCCCATGCTTTCCAATATTATTTACTAATACACTTTCATATTTTATTTGAAGTTCTTAGCTTTACTGTATTATTTTGACACATCAGATAGCCATGACAGCGTGCATTGCAGTGTGGTGCGGTTTGATGTCTCCGGGCTCGGTATGTATGCACTATGCAGCACCTCCCCCTAAAACCCGAGGGATCGTTCGCAACAACATATATTATCATTGAACCTAAATTTTAGATATGTTTTCGTTCGTGTCGTACGTAGTGTTGGCGCTTATCAGTAATCAAATCTGAACAGCCACCATTTACTATTTGGACAATGCAATCGTCACATTGCTCTCTTTTTGTGTTCAACACTATGTAGGAACATTATGTAGGGTTCGTAATTTGTATCAGTCAGTAACGAATCTGAAAGCTTACATCGGCATGAAGAGTGGAGACTGGAGATTACTTCATAGCAACACATGTTCAGTGGGAGCCAATTCCATCCATTTCAGTGCATGTGCTTCTCAGAGCCTCTATGGTATGTGCTAAGAGAGGCCAATTGCTTTAATTTCCATCGACAAAGACCATGCACATTCCTTCGTCTCCTCTGTGTCCCTAACCTAGGGCCAAGAGACCCGTCACAGATCAAAACATTTCTGGTAGCATTGAGGGTTGCTCGATATTGTGCTTCTTACTTTGCTGCATCCGTGTCAGGAACGTTGTGAGATAAGTGGTCACGTTCCTTTTCTACATCCGTCTTGCCATTGCGGCCCTTATTTATGCCTGCATAAAATATCGCTCATCGTTTTCTCCGATTGAGACTGTCTTATCACCATTGAACAGATCTGGAGGAAGATGTTTTGCTCAAAGATGTATACAGAAGGATTCCTATTTAGTACGAAATTGTTGGCTTCTTATGTGCTTAGTTTGTTCGAACACATTGCTTTTCTACTCGCCGTTGTCCACACTATGCAGTTTTGTTGCACTTATATATTACTATGCAATAAGTGTTTTGCTAATGTCTCAATACTTAACGTTTCGAAACATTCTGCAAGTTTTTAACACATCCCATGATGTTGTGTGATAAAATATTGCAAAAAATCAGAGTGATATCAGGTTACTTGCAGTACCTCATGCGATATTTGCATCATAATCATGTTTGGTCCCTGGCAGTTTCGCCTGTGCCACGGTGCCCGTAACAGTCCGGCTTTGCCGCCATTGTAGATCGGATAGGAGAGCGCCGCATAGCATCTGCACCTGTCCCCCGTCAGCTAATGTTGTGAGCGCCGTGTGCCCGGCTGCCCGTGCCTTCCATTCGGCCTCGTACGTGTGCGACGGACGTGCGTGCGTGTGTCGCGAGTCTCGTGTGCTTTGGTTTGGTGCGCTCGGTAGCGTGTAGTTCAATATGCAAGGCCGTGTTTTGCCATTCAGTAGCTGTGTGTTTGTCGACATGGCTGGTTTTCGCGACGCCATACACTCGCTTTGGTTTGCTTTAGTTTATTCGGTTGGCATGCGTTTGTAGTAGATAAAACATAGGTTTCAAATGACGTCATGTGTTACGTTTTTGTTTCATCAGCAGAAGCTTGACAATTATGCGCCAATACCTACCATGACGTGTGGACCAAAGATTTGTGATTAATTTTAGTCAACGTTGGATCGGATATTTCGTATATGCTCTTGCACTTGGTCTCGATATGTTGTGTACATGACAAATACACGAGACCAAAAGCACGGAATGATACTGTGTATAAACTGCGCCGCTCCTGTGGTCGAGTCATGCAGCCTTAGTTGAAATGAGGAATGGTTTGACACCATGCTCGTCGCTCTAATGTGGGGGCGATTGGATGAATGTTGCACGCCATTAACAAGAAATTGCGTCACTTTCTCCTTGACATCCTTCGGCATTATCAATAATGCATATCCTGATCGGAATAACATGAAATACTGGATGTGGTCAGAGCGCCCTAAAACACCGATCATCATCAAATACTGGCTGTATATTATGCAGGACGGTGGGTACTGTTAGCACACAATGTTGTGTTTCTTTCCTCTCATGCAGGGCCATGGCTTACTGTCGCTGGTTTCCTGCACAGAAGAACGTCTGCGATGAGAAATGGCTTGCACTTATATTGATTTTTGGAACGTAAGGCGAAACGTAACTTCCATTTCCTTTTGGTAAGATAAGGTCTGAGGGAGACCTACGCTTCTCGTTGTTGAGACGAGCCGTGGAGTGAGCGGATCCTGCCGTTATCTGTAAGGGCCGGAGTGGCCCCTCCGCCCCCTGTCCCGAGTTCCGCCCCGCCGCGCTGCAGATGGGTCACGGCCGCTCGCCTGAGTCACTGCGGCTCTCGAGCTGCGGCAGCGTCGGTGACGTCACTGATCGCCTGACCGGCCGACCGTGGCCCCGCCGGCTGGGAAATCCGCGGCGCACGGCTGCTGCCGGGACGGAGAGAAGCGCCGGGAGCCGGCGGAGAGAAGCGCCGGGAGCCGGCGGAGAGAAGCGCCGGGAGTCGCCGGAGAGAAGCGCCGGGAGCCGCCGGAGAGAAGCGCCGGGAGCCGCCGGAGAGAAGCGCCGGGAGCCGCCGGAGAGAAGCGCCGGGAGCCGGCGGAGAGCAGCGCCGGGAGCCGGCGGAGAGAAGCGCCGGGAGCCGGCGGAGAGAAGCGCCGGGAGCCGGCGGAGAGAAGCGCCGGGAGCCGGCGGAGAGAAGCGCCGGGAGCCGGCGGAGAGAAGCGCCAGGAGCCGCCGGAGAGAAGCGCCGGGAGCCGGCGGAGAGAAGCGCCGGGAGCCGGCGGAGAGAAGCGCCGGGAGCCGGCGGAAAGAAGCGCCGGGAGCCGGCGGAGAGAAGCGCCGGGAGCCGCCGGACAGCGGAATGTTGCAAGCGTGCGTGTATCGCCACGGTCTTTTGAGCTTCACTCACGAGACCGTGGTGGAGAGAAGCGCCTGGCAGCGGCCGGGGAAGGGGGTGGGGGTGAGCTCCACTCTGAGACCACGTGACGACCGAGCCGCTCGTCACGTGGTGTTCAGCCCGACACGTCGCTGCCGTGCTGGTGTGATGGCGTGCCGGCGTGCTGGCGTGCTGGCCTGTTGTCGTGCCGGCGGCCACGTCTTACCGGAGATATCAGGTCCCCGGATCGGTGTGTCGTGGTGAGATATGATGTTAACCGAGATTGAGCCCAAGCCGAGATTTCGCGCAGGGTGTGACTGCGAGTATTTGGGTTAGATGCGTGCGTGAAAGTTGTGCAGTTTGTGATTGCATGCTGGGTGTGGCGCTTTCTTTAACATCGGTGCTTGCATTTGGTCTCACAGAAGTGTTTACTGCTCAGATGTCTCATGTCCGCTTGACGTGGCATCAAATGACGTCCATATGAGAACAAGAGTCTACATAGAGATGCATGTAGTGTAACTCAGGCACGTAGCCAAAGGGGGCGGCGGAGGCGGTCCCCCTGGAGTCTGGAGGCCCTTACTTTTGGTAGTTATTTAGTTCCCCGTCCTTTGACCTTGATTTTTACTTTGGAGGCGACGTGCTATATCAAAATAAACATCAGATTCGTGCTTCTCGTGATCTAATTGACAAAATTTGTGGTTTTTCGGAGAAATCGGTGCTTGGCGCTGAATAAGTCGCTGCAATGTCACTTAACCTTGACAACCTTGATTTTGAAACTGGATTTTGCTATTTTTATGTGCGGCTAGAGTTCGACTTAAGCTACATTTGTGGAAAAAATGAAGAAAATCGAGCGATAACTTTTAGCACTTCTCCCGTTCCCCGTCCTTTGACCTTGATTTTGACCTTGAAGTTGATGTTCGATTTGGCTGATTTTGTATGTGCGGCTAGAGTTTGACTATCTACATGTGTGGGAAAAATGAAGAAAATCAAGCGGTGATTTTTGGCACTTATTCAGTTCCCCGTCTTTTGACCTTGATTTTGACCTTGAAGTTGATGTCCGATTTTGCTATTTTTTTATTGTGGAAAAAATGAAGAAAATCGAGCGGTAACTTTTGGCACTTATCCAGTTACCCGTCCTTTGACCTTGATTTTTACCTTGAAGGCGACGTGCTATAGCAAAATAAACATCAGATTCGTGCTTTTCGTGGTCTAATTGACCTAATATGTTATTTTCAGAGGAATCGGTGCTCGGCGCTGAATAAGTCGCTGAATAAGTCGCTAACTTCACGGACATGTTTTCTAATCACTATTCCGGACGTGATCGAGTCGAGGTTTCTAATGCAAATCGCCCATAGCAATTATCAGCTATGGTAATGATTTACGTGACCTAAGAGGTCATAAACTAACCCAGACCTAAAATCGATGCATGGTCAGATAGCTAATTCAACGACCAACATTTTTACGTAAACCAAATCATTTTATTTTTATAACTTTGATAATGACGACGGACAGAGCAAAATCGTTACTTTTGAACGTGATCGATCTCAGGTCATTCCCCTGTCGTGGGAGGTCACCCGTTGACCTGAACCTACAAATTGCATGCTGTTATATTCCTCACGACAGGCAACATGCTGGTTCTTATCGCGTTGCTCTATGTTGCTTGGTTTGGAAGTTAATAGGGGGGGCTATCAACCCCCCCGTGCGGCAAAGGTGAGAAAAGGTTCCCGTAAGGCGAGGGTTAACCCTTTTCCTTGCGGGGGCAGATTCTGCCCCTCCTGGTAGTTTTTCGCTTGCCGCTTCTAAACCGTTAGAACTAGCGTCATGCAACCTTGTGACTTTTCTTACTTTGAATTACACGTCCTGTGTCAAAATTTTGAAGAAAAAAATCGGCATAGCAGAGGCGGTGCCTATCTTTGGGGAGGCAGTTACGAATGCGGCTGTGCGGCGCATACCTACTTCCTTTGTAGTTTGCGGTGCAATAAGTGTGTCAGGAACGATGCCACTGACACATCACATCATACATACTTGGATTGTACATATTTGTGGGCAGAGGCGTACTCAGGTACATAAAATGGGAGGCGATACCCACCGTCAAATTAGATCCAACTTCAAATTAGTAAGATGATAAAAGGCGTTACGCACATGGTGGCCCCATGATGTTTACCTGGATCCGCATATACCTACGCAATATATTATATTTTACCGATTACAGCAAAAAAGACCACATGTGACTTTCATATCGTCCCAAACAATCACGAACAACGCATATTGGTTATCAGTAAGTCTCCCATTTCACATCCCCTGATAACGTTTTTTTTTTGTTGTACTTTTCCTTTTGATATGTGAAAGTTCAGTGCACAAGAAGCTCAAAAACGTTTTGGACATGAAAACCGGTCCAGCCACATTGCTGCAATGACCCTTCAAAAAATATATAAAAAAATTGTATTGTTTGCCCCCTGTCCCCCTATTTTTTAACACAAAATAAATTTCGGGCCCAAGAAGAAAAATATTTTGACGGCATCGAATGACGCCAAGCGGTAATCGAAATCGACCAAGTGGTTCTAGAGATCTCAGGTGGTGGGGGGGGGGGCAGAATCTGCCCCTCCCCGCACGTTAATAACGTAATTCTAGCCACCCGCAAGGAATAGGGCTAATTCTCGCAGTGTAAGGGGGTGGATGCCACCCCTCGGTTTTTCCAGAATAACTCACGTATATACTAACCGATTGCAATGAAACTTGCAGTATCCTACTTTACATCAATTTGACACGTACTTTAAGAATTTCGAACTTCTAACCCGTATGACCCATGACCTTTGACCTATTTCTCAAGGTCGTGTTTTGCGAAACTGGCGTCCCGTAGTAACGATCCTTGAAACATGTGCAGTTCCCGAGTATTTGTTACTCAGGAACATATGCAAAGGTGTTTCTAGGTGACAGTTTTGGCTTTTTAAGAGATTGTGATCTCGATTGACCTTTTCAGAGGTCAATTGAGGTCACTGACCTCCGATGACCTAAGATGTCTTTTTTCGTCTTCTGTCCGTTTCTAGTGCAGTTTGTGACACTGATTTCAATTCTGGGATATATATATCATGATTATATGTTCTACTGGGGTCATGCACTGCCAAAGCCTTGACCGAAAAGCGCTGCTTGTGGCATACTACGCCAATGTCAGGTCAATCCTAGAATATGGGAGTGTTGTCTGGTCAGGTGCAGCCTAAGAACCCATTTAAAGCGATTGGAAGGGTACAGCACAAATTTCTTGTTTGGCTAGCCGCCCAGAGCCAGAGGCACGGACAGACTCGCGGTCTCGAATAACCGCAATTTGCTCAACTTCTTTCCATGTCCCATCTCCTTGAAGGCGCGGCGCGTACAGGCTGACCTTGGTCTATCTAGGCAAAATTTTTTCTGCTGGCAAAACCGATTCCTCTTTTCTGTTAAGCTGTTTTTCACTTCATATACCACGCCGTCCGACACGGAATAACAGCTTGTTTAATGTGCCGTTCGCTCGCGTCTCCACTGTGAAGATGGGGACGTTTGTTAGACTTGTCACCTTAGCGAACGCTTTTATCCTAAAAAATCCCCAGGTAGATTTCTTCGTAGACGGTTTTGTCATTTTTAAATCATTCTGTTTTAGCCTTTATGTCGCGACATGTAGCTATAATGAAAGTGCGTGGTTCTTTTTATTTTGGTTTTGTGGTGCATATGGATGTGTATGATTATTTATTCTTATTTTTAACACTTGACTTCGTCTATAAGTGGGCATAGTGCCTGTTGGCGATATGAATAAATAAATGAAAAAAAATGAAATGCACTGCCAAAGGTCAACCGAGGTCACTGACCTCAGATGACCTGCCATGACCTTTTTTAATTTGGCATTTTATCGGTAATTTTGTGATGCTGATTTCAAATTTGGCGTCTATTTAGCATTCTTACATGTTCTTTTACGATTTTAGCTCGATCAATTCTCATTTTTTTACACACTTACGATTTTACGACATTTTGGATTTGACATGACCTCAGAGGCCACGTAATGACCCAGGACCTTAAAATCAGATGTCAATGGCTTCCTCTCGTCACAAGCAACACGCTCGTTTTTTATCAAAGCTCTAGCTCAATTAGGGGGAAAACGCCAAGGGGGTCATACCCCCCCCCCCTACAGGTCACGCAGTGATATTGCCCTACACGGGCGAGGGTTAAGGCGCCGCCCCTGGACGAAATCCTGGCTACGTGCCCGGTTCATGGGCCTCTCTTAGGGTCCTGAGGGTCCTGGTTCAATCCAGCTCATCAAAAGTTGAAGACAATAGGGCATCACAAAATGAAGTGGCCGAAATCTGTAGAGCTTTTCATAACCTTTTTTTAGAGAAACCCTTTCAACGCTCGGGATGGACCCTTTTGAGGCGCCCCCCTCCTGGACGAAATCCTGGCTACGTGCCAGGTGTAACTATTCACAGCCACGGCACTGGATCCAAAGCTGGCCGCTCTCACTTCATTTCAAATTTGTCATCAGTAGGTACAAAGGCTTAATTGAGAGGGAATATAATGCCTTAATTAATCATCCGTTACTTTTCACATTGCAGAATCTTGCAAACGAGCGTGTGTGGTGGGCGAAAGGAACGTGTATATCACGCTCGTATCGTTACAAATGATGGCTCCACTTTTTAGAGATCAATGGTCAGTTTGGCCGAGAGGTGGCTGGAAATGTATCACGGGTCTGCCATGGGCTGCCCACTTCCGTGAATTACCGCTTCTGGAAGCTCATCACGGGGCCTGACAACTTGGGCTTTCCACGAAATTTTGACAATTTTGTATTCCAAAATTTGTGATACAAAATTGTCGAAATATCTTGGAGTGACCCAAAGTTGTAGCAGTTGCGGGGTCCATAAACCCAAAAACACACCGCCCAACCACACTGGAAGCTCATCTGGTGCTTTCCGGGGAACGGCTTCCGACACAATCGGCGCGTATTTCCCAGCCCGGGTGCAGCGGGGAGAGTAAGCGAGCCTCACCGCGGAGACAGACAGTGGACGGCTCAGGGTCGCGCCCGCCGCCTGACGTGAGATTGGACGGCGCGTGCAGGCATTGGTCGGTCCGTGCGCGTCGCCAGGTTCCCAGTAGGCTGCAGCGCGCTCCCACTACATAAGCTGCTCTCCGGCCGGCCAGCGGCACAGTCCCACCGACCAGCCCGCTCCGCTCACCTGAGGCTCCGTCCACCAGCGACTCCGTCCACCGGCCGCTCCGTCCACCTGAGGCTCCGTCCACCGGCCGCTCCGCCCCCGCCCCGCCCCGCCTCGTTCGCGTTTCTCGCCGCTTTCGCTTTCCGGCCGGCTCTCGAAGGCCGCTGACCGGCCGTTCCACTCTCTCCAGCGCAGTGACTCGGTGTTCCGGCAGTGATCAGGGTGTCTCAGTGCCAGTCAGACGGCAGTATGTCTCCTGTGAGTTACCTGCTTCTGCTGGCGGCGGCCGGCGGACTGGCGGCGGCCCAGCGCGCCCACCAGGCCCCCTCGGCGGAGGAGCGCGCTGAGATGCGCCGGGGGCCGTGTCAGGTCGGCTGGACGCTGTCCGACGAGCGCTGCTTCCGTCTGGCTCCGGCTGCGGCAGCCTGGCCCGAGGCGCAGAGGCTGTGCTCCGAGCTGCGTCCGACCGCTCGGCTGGCCTCCGCCGCCTCCTCGGCGGACCAGGGGCTGGTGCTCGCCCTGTGGAGGGAGGCGATGAGGACCCGGCCGGCGGCACGCCGCGAGGAGGCCGCCCTCTGGATCGACCCCGCCGCGGCGCAGGTCAGAGCTGTGGAGCGCATCAAGGCGGCACTGAGGGACGGATACGGCGCACTGAAGCCGGCGCAGACCATGTACACCGCTCAGGGGACGTCTTCAGACGAGTCCTCGGTCATCGTGGACGCCGGAGCGTCCCCCGAGTCCCCGGAATCCCCAGAGCAGGAGTGTCCGTCGCTGGCGGCGGACGAGGCCTCGACCCGTGAGGCCGGCTACAGCTGCGATCAGAAGCTGCTCTATGTGTGCGAGCTAGACACCATGGATCTGAACATGATGGAGGTGTGAAGGCACGACGGACCGACGCGACGGCGGGAATGGCGATGACCGGAGCGACCTGCATAAGCAGGCTCTCCTGTGAACGGCCTGTGACCACAGAGCTCCCCGGCCCCCCGGCGCCCCGCTCCCGTTCATGCCTGATATGCGGTCATAACTCAGTGTGTGTCATTAGCCGTTTTCACGATGGATTATTTTGCGCGAAACGTTTTAAAACATTTTAAAATGTTTGAAAATGTTTTTGTTGTAGCTGTTTTCACGATGGACTAATTTGCGAGAAAAAAAGCTTTTACCCTCGCCCTACGGTACCGTAGGCCGAGGGTTGAAACATTTCTTGCAAATTAGTTCTTCGTGAAAACGGCTACTACTAAAACATTTAAAAACATTTTGAAATATTTTACAACATTTCGCGCAAAATAATCCATCGTGAAAATGGCTATTGCTAATGTTATTTAACTTCGAAACGTGTTTTTGATGATCAGCTGATCTGATGTGAGTTGTAATCGAACATTGTCGCATGTGAGTACCTAATATGTTGTCATAAGAGCTTAACCAGAACATGGTACTGCCACAGGACGATGGTTAATCGTTAGTTCTATTGTATTACATAAATATTGTCTGACTTGTAGTTGTCTGCCTTTTCGAAGTCACGGAACCGGACCGGATTCTTTGCGACGCACGGTGTTACCCGTAGTTTGATGTGGGTACTCAGTACTTACCTACTTAGATACAACAGTAGTGGACAGGTTCCGTTACTCCGCTCCACTACCTACTCTACTACTAACGGAACTACTTTTCCAATAACGGAGTGTCGATCTCGTTACTTTTAAAAACAAGTAACGGACCAAGAAGCTTCCTTTACTTTATACTCAAGTCCGTTACTTCCTTAATTTTGTGTTAAGATAATGGGTCGGTATGAAAAGAACGGGCACCACACTCATATTTTGTTGTCTACTCCCCAATGACCCGTGACCTATGATCTGTTTCTCAAGGTCATGTCAGGAGCAAATGGTGTCCCGTAGTATCGATGCTTGTAACTTGTACAGTTTCCTGGTGTTTGTTGTTCAGTAGCATATGCAGTGCACAGATGTTACCAGGTGAGATAACATTTATGGTTCCCATCGAGATTGTTACCTCGATTGATTATTGCAAAGGTCAACCGAAGTCACTGACCTCGATGGCCTCAATATATATTTTTTTTACTTCTGGCAGTTTCCAGGACATTTTGGGACGCTGATTGCAAATAGTGATTTCAATAGCTGATTTCAAATGTAGTGATTTTCACAAAACAAATATGTTGTTAATTTTAGGGGTACAAAATGGAAGTAGGAGATAACCATTTTAAAGAAAGTATCATTTTCTGTTTATGTTGTTTTCTGTTTGCAATCAACCTCAAAACACTATTTTC
>VOPJ01016113.1:0-63743 GCA_014673585.1 Semibalanus balanoides | reverse complement strand
CAGGACCGTGATCAGGGCATTCTTCTCCATCATTCTACATACTTTTCCTAAGGTGCTATATTCCCTTTAAGGCGCCGAAGCCATAGTTATGTGTTATTCGTCCGTGTCGTGTATTCTGCAATCTTTCCAAAAAGGCTATCCACGCTACTCAGATGGCATCGCCTCGCATATAATATTACACGATATCATTAAGATTCACGAGCGTATTGTGCTAATTCAATTTTAACGTAGACTACCGTTTTGTCCTCAGCATAAAAGTAATCATTCAAAGCTAGGATGTTAAAGGGACACTGCCACCTTAACATTATATTTGAGTTGAGATAGCCATTTTGGCTGCCTTGCGCTTTGCAATTATGTATGGTAAACAGTATAAAACAACCACTTGAGGTCGAATCACAGAGAAATTTCGAGTGTGTTTGAACATCTGTTAACCAATTCCTAGTCCCCAACTTGTATTGGAATTGGGACCCTGATCGATGTCTGCTTCGTCTCTCTTTACTCAATGTTAATGTTGTTACAGCGAACTTGTTACGTGCTGCATACAGGTTTGCCAACACTATCATACTTATTGGCTGCGGTTGAAGGGTTCTTGGTTTTGCCCCCAAAAATTCCTTCATTATGACGTGTCATCAGCCCAAATTAATGAAATCGCATTTTTCATGAAATTGAGCAGATGTCTGTGAGAAACAAATGTCATATCGTGTCAGCAGCAATTACTTCATATTTTGCTCCACAAACGGCGTACATTTGAGAACTTTTTGGAAGGTGGCAGTGTCCCTTTAAAGGAAGTGTGCCTACTCTTTTGGAATGTCAAATATCATAGATAACAGTAGTACTACTGTTATCTATGCAAATATATTTGTATTATTGTAGAAGCTTTTGGTTTGATTGTTGTATACGATAAAATTCACGTCTGGAGCCCCTTTAGAGGAATTTGTACTTATATTCTGTTTTGCATATTGCTTTGTTTCGATATTCCTTAACAACCACTGCTATAAACAAAGTAAAGAAGATGTTATCTAGAATGACGCTCAAAGACAATTATCTTCCCGTACGAGCAACGTTAAATGAAAACAGAGGCTCTGTTCGGCAGCTGCTTTCAGCGCAAACGATCTATTTTCTATTGGCCAGCGCTAACGATGCATGCTAGCAGTGTAAACGTTAGAGCAATGCTTCTAGTAGCCAGGGGCGGATCCATGGGAGGATTGGGCAATTGAACCCCGCCCAAGCGAAAAGTTGGTGGTCAAAAGTACCTATGTTTTTGCCCCTCCCAAGTTGGAGTAAAAGTGACAATTTTTGTCTTTCCAAAATGCATTTTATCTGCATTTAGGAACATTTATTTATAGCGATATGATATGCACTGCTGCAAATTGCAGTAAACAGGTGATAAATAGACCCGATGCAACGATTTTGTGATTTTTTTAGGTATTTATGTTCACAAAATATATTTTAAAACAATATTTAAAAAAACGAATATGTATAAGAGAACTAAGTATGGACGTTGCCTAAGCCGAATTCCAAAATAATAACTATATTTTTTGACTGACTTATGACTCTCTAAGTATGAAAGGTACGTGGATGTGGCACTTATTTGGCTATCAACAAAAGTATGACCGACGCAATGACAGATCAAGCAAAACAAAAAGCAGTATACACATATATTTAAATTAGCACTCACGATATATACCTAGACTATTCCCAGACTATTGATTGACCTAGACTATTGCTCTGAGAGTCTCGCATCCGCACCATCCGAGCTAAGGTTGATGTTTATTATGGCGCATTGCAGTTGTTGGTACATACAAACGCATATGCCAGTACGCAGGAGCGGATTTACTGCATCTCTTATAACATGCACTGTTAGCTGACATCGTCTTCTCCTCCCATCCGTTCCATATATAGCGATTTCATTTCAGTACGAGCACGTTGTGGCGTACTCAATCATAGCAACCTACTACTACGCAATAATGTTTTGTCTTAACCAGGGCTGCCCGTCGATCGTTTTTCAGGTGACTCCGACTCCGACTCCGACTCCGAGATCGACCCCGACCTTTAATTAGCTGAAGCTGTTGTCAACAGGCACAGGCAGTAACTAAGTAGTCAGATTCTACTGAGCGGTTCTCAGGATCACGGAGGGGGGGGGCTTCGGAATCTTGAGAACCGTCAGCCTTGCGATGGAAAAACACGATTAATCTGTCATGACAAGATCTGTCATGACTTTTTGGACCCGAAATGTATTTGCTTGTAAAAAAAATGTGGGCCAGAGGGCAAAAAATACACAAATTTTAGTTGTTCTTTGAAAGGTCATTGGAACCATGCGGCTCGACCGATTTTCATGCCGAAAACGTTTTCAGCCTCAACATGTACCGGTGTCCAAAATATAAGGACAAATACCAAAATGAAAAGTCATATGCGTATTCAAAATATGTAAAATGGGATATGTTTGGATAGCAAATATGTGCTATGTGCTATGCATGATTGTTTGGGACGATATGAACGTTACATGTGTGCAATATTTGCTGTAATTTGTTAAATGTAATGCATTGCGTATAGGCGGATCCAGGTAAACATCGTGGGGGCACCACGTACGTTTCACACCTTTTATTATCGTACTAATGTGATTTTGGACCTTATTTGACGGAGGGTATCGCCATCCATTTTATGTACGCTGAGTGCGCCTCTTCTACCACATATGTCCAATCCATGTGTGTTTGATGCATATTAAAGTGACATCGTTTTCGACGCATTTATTGCACCACAAACGACGAAGGTAGTATGCGCCTCATTTCTCACACCTTCCAGAAAACATGAGAATGGCACGCTGGGCATAGATTTTTTCCAAAATTTTGACAAAACGGTTAATTCAATTCGATGAATAGTCGCAAAGTTGCAAGACGCTAGGCCTAACGGTTTATAAGCGGCAAGCGAAAAATCTTGGGGGGGAGGTCAGAATATGCCTCCACAGGAAATAGGGTTAATGGCAAATATAGCTGTTAAATAAAACGTATAGATATCGTATGACCTTAACTTTATATTTTACAGTCTAGAATGCCAAAGCTACCACCCACATGAATATTACAACTATAAATAAATACTTTTGTTACTAACAAATAACAATTGTGATTACCTTAGGAATATCTCAGCAACTAGAGTATATCTGGAGAAATGAAGTAATATGTGAATTCAGAAAAAACATGTTTTTTAGACCAGTAGCCGTTTTCACGACGGATTATTTTGCGCGAAATGTTTTAAAACATCTTAAGATGTTTTGAAATGTTTTAGTATGAAAGTTTGAGTATACTTATTCTTTCCTTAACTACACAACTTTTGAAGGCGATTTTTGTCTTCAAATGTCTCTCAGAATTTTGTAATATTTTGGTAAGAATATAGTATGTTACAAAATTTCGGTTTGGTGGTAATAAGCAAGATAAATATGTATAGGTTTGCTGTGATGCCAGATCTTCACCTACTGACATTTTACAGAACATTTTGAAACATCTCGGTCTCGGGCACGCTATTGGTCTCTCAACAAAGCGAATTCCCGTGACTCATAATGGACTCGCCTCCAGCGAATCGTTTCTAGCGAATTAATGCGCCATGCGAAGTAGACTGGATCCATGGACGCTGCCAGATTGAATAAACTTAATATGGGCGGTAGCTTTAAACTGAACGAATGTACACATATGTTTCTTTAGAAACGGACAATTTTGTATTATAATCTTGTATTGAGCCTCATTTCATGTTTCCATAACTCTTAAATAATGATAATATCGCCTAGATCTAGTTAACTTATTTTTCTTGGAATATATGTATACTAAAATTTCATACTAAAACATTTCAAAACATCTTAAGATGTTTTAAAACATTTAGCGCAAAATAATCCATCGTGAAAATGGCTAGTGTCAACAACTCCACATGACCGACGTGAATAGGCTACCGAACGTTTATCGAAAGTTTATCGAACGTTTATCGAACGCTTATAGAATGTAACGATCACACACATAGTGTTACGTGGACAAATATGCCCATCTCAAGAGCTTCTTGTGCACTACAAAACCGAGTCAACATATGTTTTTGAAACTGACAACTGCACACTCAGTACACCACTGACAAGCTGGCATAACATGTCAGCGTATATCACATCAACGTACACTATAACACGTGACTTTTTAAACTGAGACTCGCCTAACATCCAATTGGAATGCACGGTAGAACCGACACACACACGCAAAATGCCATCGTCGTGCCACAACAGACATCAAGGGACAGCCCAAAATGATCCAGGACTCTCTCTCGGCCTTTTAGTTACATATTATCTATCTTTTCATCCTGACCAAATGTCTTATCAACTACATCAGCTCAAATATAATCAACTACATGCATCATCTTGCATTTCTCTCCTCCAGAATAATCAAGACTACACCAATTTACGTTGTGTTTAATAATCATCGTTATCTCCTATTGTGTCTCCTGTACTTTTTTATCCGATCTTCCTTCCTTCCCTACCCTACAATGAAGACCACCTCTATCTCGAATTCCTCCCGTGGTCGGTACACGCCTGTATCGGCGGCACCTCCGAGACAGCTGGCACATACATTACACCGCGTGGTGGTCGTAATTTCGACCGCGGGTCGGCAGGGCTGTAAAACAGTCTCCTGCCGTGCCGCTGGCAGGTCCGCAGGTTCGTCCCGCCGCGTCCCCGCTGTGTGCCCTCTGAAGGGTGCAACGTGCGTGCCGCGAGTCCCGGCGTCACCAAGGCATGGTCATCAGTATGCGACCTGCACTACCTGACACGTATACCGGCAAGCATCGCTTCCGGTCGGCGACGCAGTCGGCTGCTATCTGGACGCACTTCAGTCTATAGATCGCAGCCATCTGGTGACGTGGAGATGTGATGACGTCACAGGACGTCACAGGACGTCACAGGACGTCACAGGACGTCACAGGACGTCACTGGACGTCACAAGACGTCACAGGGCACCCATCGGCTCACTTACACGGTGTGGCGTCACCGCTGACGCCTCCAACCTCCAGATGCTGGAGCCCGTGACGGCATCTCCAGATACCCGCCGCGATATCGGGGCAGCCGTCGGACACCAGAGACACCTGTGACGGACTCCTCGCCGATCTGCGGCGAGCGGGGGGGGGGGCACCAGTGACGTCACAGACTGCGGACCGGAGGACATTAGCGTCACCTCATCATTCTCAGCGCGCGCGGCCGTCGCGCTGGCTAATGGCGTGTGTCACACGGAGCCGGCCTGCCCCGGGTGACGGGCCAGATAGCGCCGTGGTGCCGCTCTCCCTCCCTCCCCCCTCCCCTAGCCGTCGACAGGCTGCGTGGCGGGTCAGCAGAGAGCCGTGACGGACTGGCCGCCGGCCTCGTGACGGATTTATCGGTCGGTTCTGCGGCTGCTGCCTGGGTCGAGTTAAAGCGAGTGTGGTCAGGGCGCGTCATTGTAATGCAGCGCTGAATGGCGATCTCAGCTTAGGTTTGTAGATTAGATCTGTGAAGTTGTACTCTATGAATCACGAACTAGGCACGTTCCATAGTGCCTTGGTTTGACACAATATTCCTTGTCTGTAGATACTTTTAAAGAAGAATATCATGCAAAGGCAAGCCAACTTCTGTTGTTCCCAGCCATCTCCAGCGCTTTCTACCTACTCCAGTAATTGCCATCCTTTTTCGTATCAAATAACAACGCAAAACTAATACATGCATTTAAACGATTAGTGATTACCTTTTATCTACACTGGTGTGCTGTGAATTATTGTCACTTTCTCGCCTCTACATGGTCAAGCTCTTCTCCATATCAGCCATTTGCACGTTTTATGTATCTGAGTCCTGTCGGTTATACCGGTCGATAAACTAATGCATATCTTTTTTACGCCAATCCTGCATGTTTTAAGTACAATAACGAGCGTTTCTAATTGGTTATCAAATCACGCAAGATAATCTTCTTTGCAGTTACGCCTGCCTTCTCTTACATCATCTTCATCTCTCGATGACTTTGAATAGGCACGGTATAACAATACGATTGCAGCATTCATAAGCTCCAATCATCGTCATCATCGGCTCTGTCCCGCTGCGAACTGCCAAGTCCCATTTCTGTCCATAGCTTTGGACGATTCTAAATCAGATGGGGTTTCTAAATTCCCCTGTCATCTCTGGGTTACGCAGGGAGATGACATCTGCACCCCTACAGGGAAATAGCATTCCGTGTTCGAAAACTTCTTCATGACTTACGACAGAATGAAGATATTAACTATAAAGATAACAAATTATGGTGGTAATTTATATGGATCATACGTGCTTCCCGGCAATGGAGAACTTGCGAGCTGTGGGAAAGTGATATGAATAGGATACAATCATCAGCTGATCATCGAGGTGTATCGGCAAAGACTACATGAGGCCCAGGTCGAGGCCCAGATCGAGGCCCAGATCGTGGCCGGTTGTGGGGTCGGTGGAGCCATCCGACGCCATAAACTAGAAAACATGAACAGAACTACTAGGTTTAATAAATATGTACACCAACGGGATAGGTATGTACAGTTAAACTGGTGTGTCGAAAAATGATAAAAGAGGAGATTAGAATACTTATAGAAATAAGGAGGCCGAGCTACAGCAGCGGACGATCAATTTACTGGAGGAGTGCAGCAGGCTGCTATTAATATGACAACTCAGTGAGGTAGAGGGTAGGAGGGCTCAGATCTGCTAGGTTGGCAGAGCAGAGGTCGCAGAGGTCGCACTCAAGGCCAGGTAACGTCAGCGAGCGGGGCGGACCGTGTCCAGGTATGTCGGGCACGTAACTTTCGTCTCTAAATTCTGCCGTCCACGGAATTGCCGATCGGGTGGGGGGAGGTCAGGACCAGCGCAACAAAGCTTGCTAGCGACGGGTTCATGACCTCGGAAAGCCATCCCTACAAAGCATTCGGATTATAATTTACTTAAAAAAAAAAAAAAAAACATGACTCAGCGATAGAAGAGCGAATTATGCGAACAGAGTGCCGCAGAAGTGCTCAGGTGTCTCAGTTTGTGACCTCATCGGTGACCTCTCGGTGACCTCTGACCGGCCGGAGCGGGGCGGCGCGGTGCACCAGAGCGTGTCGGGGGGCCGCGCAGCACCGCCCCGCCGGACCAGTCAGACCAGCAGCGGCGCCGCATCAGTACCGCCCCCAGCCCCCGGCTGACACGACAGGACGCTCCTCGACTGACACGACATGACACCGCGCGCCGGCAATCGCTGCAGCCAGCCCCACAGCCAGGATTTACCAGCCGAGAGGCTTAGTATGCACACGGCGAGCCACGGGCCTGCTCGGGGGTCAGCTGTGGTTCGTAAGTCAGATGCGGAGATTGTTTTGACATTCGGTAGAATTTGTTGTTGAGTTGAACTTTGGTCAATGAATGCGTGGGATTTAATCGTTTGGTTGCTGTTGCTTGTGACGCATACCTATCTATTTATGAATAAATAGTTTATAAATATTGTATAAATAAATATCTTAGTAGTGACCTTGGTGACCTAGTATCTGCAAGTTCGTGTATTCAGACTTCAGTTCGTGCAGCACATGAATCATGCCATTGAGAAAGCTTTGAATGATAATGGATCCATGCTACGCAACAAGGCATGAATGAATGAAAAGGAATGCAAAATGTAAGTTATACCATCACATATACCTCGATGTTAACCTTTAACCTGACCTCGAATTGATATGCGACCTTGATTTGATTTTGTGAAACATTAAAGGGAATAGTTCACCTTTAACATTGGGTTTTGAGTTGAGATAGCCAAGTTGTGGCGCATGCCTCGAAAATGACTCTGTGACGCTTCACATTTATCGAAGAAAACTCTTAATTATTTAAATTCAGTCTTAAAGTCGCACGGGTATACCCGGATAACCCAATCGCTGATTGCTGGATTTTTGCTGATTGGACGCAGTTTATGAGTGAGATGACGTAAAGACTTTGGAAAGTTTTTGATAGAACACTTAGTGCCGGACTGGACAAAAATATTGTTCAGTACCTACCTGTATTGCAAGAATAAACTTGTTGAGGTTATTGTGATTTTATTTGCTTAAATCGTCTTTAAAACTTATTCTCAAACTTCTCATAGAAATTATTCGACGTACCTAGTCTACAGATGGCCGAAATCCTCATCAACTTGCTTGCTTCCTTGAGTGCATGGGGTTTAGGAATAACTCTCGTTTCACCCGCACTGATTATGCAAAAGAATAACACTGATATTTGTCGTAAATGAAACATGGTTATGGATACGTTAATATTTAACACCAACTTTCAACGTCCATGATGAACACGGAAATTTCTTGATAACACAATTAACGCAAAGAACATTTGTAACTTTTTGCGTTGTTTTATCTGTGTACTTTGCCCATATTAACTATTAGTTTTATGCATGAGTGGCATTAACGATTCAGTTATGAACGAGCGAAGCGAGCTTCATAAACTGAATCTTTAAATGCACGGAGTGCATATAAACGTTTAGTGCATGGCCGAAGGGACTGACTGTTTAGAGCAACAAGTTACATATTTCGAAGAGTTCAACTGCAGGGTCAATTTACCTGAGCTTAAGCAGTTATTATCACTTTTGAGTGTGTTAATAACACTCCAGTTAATACACCACTACAGTTAAGCACATGGTCAATGGGAAAACAGTCTTCGGCCATGCACTAATGATTTATTCCGTCGGCGATTATGCAAAATAAATAAATGAATAAGCACGTGATTTGACTTCGAATTAATCTCCGTGTTCTAAGCGTTGCATTTTCCCTCATGTCAACAAGTTATTAGGCAAGTACTGTCTTGTATGCGCCACGATCCTCCAAATCGATGACGTTTTGATGACATACGTGCTTCTAAGAAAGCTGATTTCGCATTACTTTGAGGAAAAAAATATGAAATATCACCAAATAATTGACATTTGAATTTGCTTTTTGCGCGTAAATATAGGTTTCTTTGACTTACTAGTAATATGATACGTAATTTCTTGCTTCTCTTCATCATTTCTTAGTTTTTTCTCGTCTTTTTTTTTCAAGGTGAACTATTCCCTTTAAAGGTAAATGTAAATACTTCTCGCTAAAAACTTTCCATCTCCACCTTTCGCGTCTCGACAAGAAGACACGAAACCCGGTCATTGGTTTGGATTACAACCATGAGGAAACACTTGCCCCAGGCTGGGCCAGCCGTCAATGGTGGGTTAATAAACATGAGCCTGCCGTGGGTTTGCATATTCAGAGAGAGCCGCCCCTGCCTCCACCGCCGAGGTGTCTGTCCATTGTATCAGAGCCTATCGAACTGACGGGTCGCATGATGTATCGGTCGGTACCGCCAGTACCCCCCCACACACCACCACCAGCCAGCCGGCGGCGGGAAGTGGCATCATAAGCAACTAGGGTGCAGGCCACAGGGGTCATACTGGCCAACGCGCATTGAGGCAAGGATCATGGCTTAAATTGTACGTTTAGAGACAGTTGTGTGAGTAGTCACCGCGTTGTTCGTGAATCTTAACTTAAAGGCAAAATCACAACTCGATGCACCATGATATTCTGCAGTCGATGATACAACAACAGTGATACAGCTCCATGTATCATAATGTTCAGTGCAGTAGGCTTTAAGACAAGGTCAGAAATCATCATCACCTATTCGCAGTGGCGGCGAGACCTGGGCGAAACAAGCGTTTGGGCTGTGAGGCAGTGCCTCACAGCCCAACTTTTCACAATGCTAACTTGTTCCATAGCTTAGGCTGATTTGAGCCTAACGAAACCGACATAAATATTGTAATAACATGAAAATGAGACGCGTTTTAGCTACTTGGAAAATTGTTTTGTCTATTAAATATGTATTTCCTTATATTCCCTATTAAAATTATTATAAAATTAGGGAAAAAAATGAGATTATACTTCAAATGTTTGGCTATTTTAGGTAAGGCACTGCCTCATCTGCCTCAATGGAAGAACCGCCACTGCCTATTCGGTAGCAGCGACTTGTGCTCCTCAAAGTCCAGGGCCGTCACAGTACTGCCGACGACAGCACCGCAGTCTGACGCAGTCTGTCGGAGTGTCGGCACCATTGCAAGAGGAGTGATCTCAGACACGGCGCCGTGATCTCAGAGGCCCATCGGACCCGGTGCTCACCGGGCCTTACCCGGGGACCTCTCGGGAGTCGGGGACAGGCGAGACACAGTACTGTCGCATACTAATGACCATCAGCTGCAGGGACTTCGCTGTTTCCCAGGAGCAGCGTCAAGTCGAACAGAGAGACAGCCTCTGTGCTACACAAGACACTAACGGCGCCAACGGCAGAGTCAGTCGGCTGACTCATCAGAAAGGCCACATCAGCGTCCTCTCAGAACCCTGCAGCCCCTCTCTCAGGCTTTGAACGGTCACCCAGGAGCGGTGTGAGCGATAGGAGCCGACCTCAGCAGCTGGTGAATCCTGCGCGAGAGGTGTGAGAACCAGCGGCGGTCACCCAGGAGCGGTGTGAGCGATAGGAGCCGACCTCAGCAGCTGGTGAATCCTGCGCGAGAGGTGTGAGGACCAGCGAGAGGTGTGAGAACCAGCGAGAGGTGTGAGAACCAGCGAGAGGTGTGAGAACCAGCGAGAGGTGTGAGAACCAGCGAGAGGTGTGAGAACCAGCGATACATGGTGGATGGCGCCGTATTGACATCGCTTACCTCGGTCATACTGCGCTGGTAAGCAATATCATGCTACAGACCAGACTGTGATCGCAATTCGCAGTTCGAAATTAATTTTATCTTGAATATTTGTTTATTGCGACTTGTTGTGAGTTTTCGAGCGCCATTTTTGAATGTAGACACCCGCGTTTTTTTAAGAAAAAAAATACGGGGATGCAATAACCAGCAAAATATCGTTCGACTGAACCTGAGACGCCAGGCAATTCAAGGTTGATGCTTTTTGGGTCAAGAAGCACGCCACATAGACCCATATCATGATATTCGCTGTTAACTCTTACAGAAGAGCGACGTAACGACATAGCTTAGATATACGGCGCCAAGGCCTGCAGCATTTCATAAATTAGTTATTTCCGTGTGTAATAAGAGTTATGCCATTGTGGGCGTTTTGCTCTCCCATTTGCTAGAATAAAGCCAATATAAAATATTACCAAATGAGTGCTTCGTAACAAACACAGCTGTGGCGCGAGAACAACGACCATCAAATGTTACCATCTAGGTGAGATGCAGCACCGTGGAGTACCGCTACGATAAGGTGCAGAGGTTGGACTGCTCAGTAACAGTGGCCACAATTCCTATTAACCAACAGAAACGCTCCTCACCCTGGATCTCAACGGTACGCACTTAGTTCACACTTCAAATTCGCGTCATAGATCAGCACCCTATGAACAGCCCTTCCCGTTTCACACCTCCCCCTTCTCCCTCGGCGATATCACGTCACACCAAATCTACCCCGCGCCGGGACGCAGCCACCACCCCTTTGTGTGCCCCCGTTAATTTTGGTGCGCAGACCAGTGCCTTTCTCCGGAGGCGGCGGAGTGTGATGGGTGAGTTAGTGTGACCCCTCCTCTGCCCCCCCCCCCTGCAGGGGACGTGAGGGGTGCGGGGCACGGCGGTGAGCCGCCCGCCCTCCACCGCTTCCCAGTTCCCACTGGTCTCCGCTGTGAGAGCGGCTCCTTATCTGGTTGCGGGATCACGCCGTGAAAGGCCGCCTGTCTGTACGGACGCCACCGCAATTTTCCGCCGGAATAATCCTCAAAGGACTTTTGGGATTATCATAGTTCGCCCGGCACATGTCTGTCACAGAACACCGGCCGCACTATCCCGCCTTCCGAGGCTAATATAGATATGTCGTGTGTACTTTGGATCATACTGCATCGTATGTTCATTTCAGGTCGCACGGTTACAAATTCTTCACATTGCACTGCAAACTTGAATTATCTGGCATCTGAGAAGGCTAAAGGTTGTCATTGTCAACACCCTATTTCATTCTTACCTATATTATTTTAACCAGATTAGCTTTGATAACAATATCCTCCAAACTTAACAAACATATTTTCTTTTAATGGTGATTTCACTAAACTGATCGAAAGATGGAAAATGATGTAAAAACTTGCACTGTTCTACCATTTCCGAAAGCCAGAAGCCATCCACAGAGGTGAAGGCAAGTCATATCATTACAATCGACAAACGAACTTGTTTGGGCGGCAGAGGGAAACTATTTTTTATATTGAAGTTGACGCACTGACTAGTCACTATACCTCTATGTGGAAAATCGACTGCCGATGATTACACTGCATCGTAAGGATATGCCGCCGTCATGAATGGTTTTGGTATCGAGCACCTATGCAATCCACCGCCTACATGGTGCATTGGTGCATGTGTAATGGCTGCATTTCTGTCAATGGTTGTTGTCCTTATCGGGTCAGGCCACCAGCAGTTCATCGCACAGCACCAGTTGGCACTTGAGAGAGCCGTTTTAGGAATGCTCGATTCGAGATTCATGTAATGGCGGAGAAACAAACGGTTAGAGGCTGGGGGCACAATCAACGCGGCATTACGACATGCATGCTTCTGTTTGCTTTATGGCTGATGCGTTCTCTATCCTAAGTTCCAGGCGCTTTGTCTGGGCCCTTCGCAAAATGCCCACTTATTACGGCACAAAGGCAGCACATGAATTTCCCGTGGGTAATTGCTGGCAGAGAATGGACACCAATAAACTAATAAACCAACTACATCCGCAAAATTGATTGTCATCTGAGCTTTTATACATGGCTTTTTAATTTTCACCAACGAGCCATAAGGTACGACCCTTTGCGAACAGTACAGTAAGTCAAACCGTACAGTAAGTCGAACAGTAAGTCAACAGTACACCAATGCATTGGTGTACTGTTGACTTATGATATATTGCAATGGTGTTATAGTGCCCTGATATCGATTGAGTAGTGCTTGGCTGGATCGCCAGCACTAGAATGCAACTGGTATCGGTGCCCGTGCAGCTATTTATATATTTATCTTATTTATTCATACAGCACGGCGCTCGTTCATATGGAATGGCTTATAGTGAGACAAGATCGAATGATCCCTCTCCAGGTGCACCAACAGACACTTTCGCTCATAACCGCGAATAACGTTCATCAGACAGAACTAGAAAGAGATGCAAAAATTCGGATATTGGGTGCCTCTTTTTCTACTCTAGGTGCTGTTATCCAACACCTTGCATCTCATATTTTGATATAAGTCCGTAGTAGGGATTATCTGGGGCGCCAAATTGCACTGCGCAAGTTTCAGCTGGATTGAAGTTACGGCTGCCGAGTTATAGCCTCCGGCATTTTCGCGAGGTCACCTTGCATGACTTAGCCAATCAGCCAGTAACTCCACAACAAAGTATCCAATTTCTGGAAACCAATACATTTTCTGAATGACAATGAAGTAAGAAACATCATCCTAGGCCCAGTTTTGGGATTCTGACTACATTAGACGTGACCTCTGGTGACCTTTTCTGACCTTGACACGAGCGCAGTGTAACTAATTCTGTTTTGTATTTATAAAATAAGTACTTTGATAAGTTGTATTTGCATAGGACACTATTGTAAAATTTGTATTTATATAAATGTACTTTCTAATTGCTCAAATTGACGTGTTTCTTATCTTTTCACCAACACAACATTTTAAGTTGCCCCATAATGCCATTTATTGCAATTTTTGTGTCACAACAAGGTTTCAGGTCACATTATAAGCCACTTGAAGGTTAAGCTGGTTGAATTTCTTGATGACCCGGGTGTAATTGTTGCTCAGTGACCTCTGCAAGGTCAGATGAGATCATCTGAGGTCACCAGCTCGGAGCACCCTGTTTGCCAATAAATATTGATATGACCAAGACAGATATTAGCCGTTTGCACGATGTATTATTTTGCGCAAAGTGTTTTAAAACATTTTAAAATGTTTTAAAATGTTTTAGTATTAGCCGTTCTTACGATGGACTAATTTGCGAAAAAATGTTTAGCCATCGGCCTACGTGACCGTAGGGCCAGGGTTAAAACATTTCATGCAAATTAGTCCATGGTGAAAACGGCTACTACTAAAACGTTTTGAAACATTTTAAATGTTTTAAAACATTTCGCGCAAAATAATCCATCGTGATAACGGCTAGTGCAAATAACACCACGGTTTTTGTCTTTTCGACTCGCGTCGCCCCATCATATGCAAGCTTACCTACCTGGGTCATCAAATGACCTTGACCTTAGTTCAAGTTTTGAAGTTGACTAGATCATCTATGTTTCAAAGCGCCTTGAAGAGAAAAACACTATGGTGTTAAAGGGATTATACGGGTTTCCGTCCTGAAAGGAAATGCACTCTTTTGCAGTTGTATGTGCCTTAAAACACGTTTAAGTACATATGGAGAAGTGACCTCGGTTGCTTATTTAATCCTTATTTCAAGCAATTATCAGCGTTCTAAACTTTGACTTTTTCAAGATTGTATCTGATAACGAGTACTTTGATCGGGATTACTGTCACCACTTTTAATATCCTCTATCCTTGGTTCCGGGTTGGTTCGGGCGTAGGCAGAGACGGCTGCAGAGGGGATCAAGGGGGGCAATCGCCATGCCCCCCAAAGCGAAAAAGGGTGGGGGCCAACATATCTTTTGCCCCCCCCCCCAAAGGATTATCAGTGAATACCGACATTTGCAATAACGATGATTTGGTTACTATGGTATTAACATGGGTGAATCTGGTACTCTAGGGAAAGATAACAATTTATCGTTAAAATAGCTTTGAAGCAGTCAAATCCAGCTATTCCCAATTACAAAAATGGGGAAATTTCGCGCCGCTCCGCTGCATCACACTAGTTTCGCCAATGCTTACACAAATTAGGGAAAAATGGGGAAAAGTGTTAATGAATGCGTGTTCTGGCTAGCAGGGGCGTCCAGGGGGACAATACTCGACCATGCCCCCCCCCATGCGAAAATGGGTTGGGACCAGCATTATCTTTTTGCTCTCCCTGCCAAAGGCTATCAGTGAATTCCCACGATTTTAATACGGGCTGTTTTGGTACTATTTGGTATTAACATGGTGAGTCTGGTACTCGAGGAAAGATAACAATTTATCGTTAAAATAACTTTGAAGCAGTAAAAATCCAGCTATTCACATTACAAAACTGAAAAAAATCGCGCCGCTTCGCGGCATCACACAAGTGCTTACACAAATTAGGAAAATGGAAAAAATTATTTAATTAAGTGTATGGCAGAGGCTCTCCTTGACGCGTAATTCCTGGCCCCAGGGCCACTCATTAACAATATAACCCTTCGCCTTACCGTTTTTACCACCTTTTGCCGTACCGGGCAGGGGCGGGGGGGGCCTCGACAGGTTCACTGTTAACTTCCAAACCAAGCACCATAGAGGGGGGCCAACCCCCCCCGGCGGTTTTAAGAACCAGCATGTTGGCTGTCATGTGAGGAACCTAACGGCTATGCAATTTTTTAGGTTTTTCAGGCTCATTGGGTGAACTTCCAGGTCCATGTGAATGACCTCGACCGATTCCACGTCAAGAATAGGGTTTTTCTCCGTCAGAAAACCTCATAATCGAGAAATTGCCTAAATGTAAATAAAAAAGCTTTGGGCCCTAGATCAGTTTTGTCTCAAAAATACAGAAATGTATTTTTTTTTAGTATCTGGTCAAAATAAAGTCCAAAAAGTGATTAAAAAATGACGCCATGAATTTCTTACACTTAGGGAGCCACAAGTGTAATAATGACAAATAGTTATTGCAAGTCATTGCAAATTTGATTGGGGAATTTCCCATATTTAGTTCTCTCTTGTCTTTCGGTTTTTTCAAAATCTTAAACAATTTTAAACTTTTAGTGATTCCCTCTTTCTTCAGTTTGTAGCGGTAAGAAACCCAAAATTTCGGAAATCCGAGTTAGCCTTTCCCAATTAATATTGCATTTTCGATGTCACTTACTGTAAGCAATTTGCTGCAACACTCTATTTTCTACGATTTTTACAATATAGTTACCGTCTTTCCACCAACTATAATCTTCATAAGCCCGTCATTTATCTTCTAAATGACTGAACCAATTTCAGGAAATTTTGCCAGCCATACGAATAATTAGTTGTCAAGCTCAGCTTAGTGAAATTTCAGCAAAGATGCGCCGCCCTAGTAAAAAGTAGATTCAGAAAAACATATTCAGGGAGGCCGGGTCAAGCCCCCCTGTAGGCGAGGGTGATTTTCAAGCTGGCTACAAGTAAGCATGACCTGCCGAGTTTCCGAAAAAAGGGCGACGCGAAACATATGGACGCCGGACAATCGGCCCCCTACAAACACCTAAATTTACCTAACATCAAACCTCTTATAACATGGAAAATATACATTAAAAATGTTGCAAAGGCATGCACGCAGACCCAAAAACGGATAACGTTTTCTCGTCATTTTCAGCCGAACCCTCAAATTATTATCTGGTCTGACGCCCCCTGCCGACGTTGGTATGAAGTAAACGTTAAAATACAAATTAATTACTTACGGTGGATTATTCGTATGGAAGATGTGTTTTGAGTGTTTTTAAAGTTATATTTTCCCCACGATTTTGTTACCCCAACAAACGACAAACTTCCTCTTTCTCATTCCTCTGTCGCGTGTTTTTTGGCAAAAAGTTTTTTTTTCTGAAAAATCACATTTTTATAAATTTATAATGCAAAAAATAAGGTGAAGAGAGCCAAAATCCATGGATAAAAAAAAAAATTGTGGAGACGTACCTTTTTGACGGGAAAAGTTGCCCCCCCCCAAACCGAGGGGTGAGGAAATCCGCCCACTGGACGGCTTTGTCTATACCTCACAATACTGCCAAAAAGTTACGCGGTTGCATCACCGAGCACTTTGAAACGCCTGTACGTAAGAAGATGCATTTTCCAAAAAAATGGTGCGGTAACCATGGGCCTGTCTACCACCGTTGATAAGTACGTTTTACTATGTAACTCAATTATTCTGGGAAAAACCCGTATAATCCCTTTAAAATGATTGCTCTATGATATAAAAGTTAAACACGAATATTTTGAAGTTGTTTGTTATTGCTAGTCAACGAAGTTGTTCGTGAATAACTTTTTATCAATACAAAATAGTTTTTTAACACCATCGTGTTTGTCATATAAAGACAATGGGAAAAATAATAAAATTGATCTGGTTAAGTCAAATAAAACATTTGACCTCACCAAGGTCATTTGTAGGCCCAGGTCATGCTGCATATGGGGCGACGAAGTCGATGAGGCAAACAGTGGTGTCAGTTGCACGTCTTTATCTTTATTATATCAATATTTATGGGTAAAAAAGTGCTGGTGACCTCAGATGACCTCAGGAGACTGTGGAGGACGTGATGAGGGTGGTGTTGGGGCGTTGTAGGTGGTTGGGGGGGATTTGCACTTAGCTGGTCGTCGCAGTTTGCCGTTTGGTTAACGGAAACAGAATGGCTTTATCTGACGGCTTGCCAGGGCGGGAATAATGGTAAAGGTTTGGGTGACGTGCGATAGAATTGACTGTATTCAGGTTGGGCCGTCCTAAATGGTAACGACTCATGGTTTGGAATATTTTAATGGGAAACATAATGTTGATTCATATGTGGAAATATTTTATCTGCTGAATAAGCGCTCGTCCGGTGGTGCCACCTTGTCGTTTCGTGTTTGGAGGCTGTGGCCGCTGGTCAAGTTTCGTGCTAATGTGTCTTGACCGGCGCTTTGCTACGGTAAGATTCCATCATGGGACAATACAAATTTATTTTTGGTGGGTGAAAAGAGATAAAGATAGTTACTTTGAGCATTTAAAAAGTTCATTTAATTTAAAAAAAAATGCACTGGGCAAAAGCAGCTTACCAAAGTTAATTTCAAAAATATCAAAACAATTATTTTCACTGCGTTCATGTCAAAGTCAAGTCAGGTCAGCAGAGGTCACGGGTCATTTAATCATAATCGTAATCGACACCAAAATCATAAAAAATAGACATGTAATGATGTTCCTCACTTCATTATCATTCAGAAAACATATGGGTTTATAAGAACTGGTTAATTTGTTGTGAAGTTATTGGCTGTTCGGCTAATGCTGTGTTCTGACCGCCACATTCCCTGCGGGAATCCCTGGAATCCCCGGCGGGCATATTAATCTACCGCAGTTCGGCAATGTACTTATACATTACTATTCCTGTTACCTCGTTGCTTCGGAAATTGGTAGAAAGCACTTTTATACTGATTCCCCGGAATCACCGCGGGAATCGACGGGTCAGAACACAGCCTAAGTCATGCAGGTGACCCCACGAAAATGCCGGAGGCTATAACTCAACAGCCGTAACTCCAATCAAGCTGAAACTTTCACAGCGCAATTTGGAGCCTCTGATAACCCCCATAACATACTTTTATCGAAATCGGAGATTTAGGGTGCTACTTGTCGATCTGTCGATCTGTCCTAAAATGCCTTTCCCATTATATGCTTAAATTAACTTCAGTTCCCGATATAGATATTCACATCATATTAAGAACGCATTTACAATTGATGGTAAAAATCGGATCACCGTTTCCTACCTCATGTGTGCTGTGATTGAGGTTTAATTGGAAGCTGTTTAATAATGTGTTCATGTTTTATGGTACGGAACACAACACCGTTATTTATAATTTTAAGCGACATTATTAAGGTTATCTATTTCAATGGATACTTTTAGTCTTACGGATCTCGATCATTGCAAAAAGTATCATATTTTTGGTTGCATAGATGATAAGCAGTGCATTTATGCATATGTCCTGTTAATGTAAGATAATGCACTTTAAATGCATTCATAAAAATCGTCTCTTTAACCCTCGCCTTGGTGGGGGCCATTTTGACTCCCCTGAGGTTTTCCCAAAATAGCGGGAAAATGGAGCCTTGCAGCGCACATAAGGATAAACGGTCCTTTTGAGGACGACAGAATAAATTGACGCCCGTTTTATGACAGCCGGAGGTGCCATAAATTAGTTTTTCTGGGAAAAAATTGATGTCAGGTTCAGTTGTATACGGATTTCGAAAAAAATATATATAGGCATCTTCCTCGTGCATCCTATTCCGAGTATAAACAGAGTGTCAGAAAATCAGAGGCGTCACTGGGAGTAATACATGGGAGTCATTATTCTGCCTATGTGCTCGTGACATCCTACAATCCTCATGAGGATGGATACGCTATTTTGTGTCTGAAAAGTATTCATAAATAGGTTTTTTAAGCAAAGTACGGAGAACGTTTGTGCGGCAGTGCAGATGTAATCTGATTGTCCAAAAATATTGAATAGGCAAAAACACAAAATTTTAGAGATATTTTGTATCTAAACACCAGCTGCCAGGTCTTTTGACCGATTTTAACCCAAGTAACGGGGATTCAATAGATGATTGAATTGGAGAATTTGAATATGCGGTATTTTTAGTCCAATCTCAAAATCATCAGGCGTTTGCAGGTTCACTAAATACGGGGGGTGAAAAAAAATGCATCGCCTAAACCTCTCTTTGTGTTTATTTTCTGGAATAAAGTTGAAATACGTGCTTTACTGTTGACCCTCACAAAACAGTTCTAAGCATATCTTGTATCCCACTCGGCGTTGCCAGATTCATAACACGGGAGGTCTCTTACAACCAACGCACCACAGTGGCACCAAACAATATAAATAAGCTCCTGAGCTCATTAAAGTCCCGTTTATTATGTTTTACCTTATCATAGGCGGTCCAGGATCCATATTAGGGAGTAAGACCCTTTTGCTAGGAGTATTTTCGTTCTTTAGTGTAACTAATCAACCATGATGTTTTTCACCTTGCAACTTTCAATTGTCAAAATTTTCTTTATCAAACCTTCATTACCTGCCCTTGAGTCACCCATTTCCTATAATTCGTTATGTAGAGTGTCCTCTGGTGCGTGTTTCATCTAAAACTGCACTATATTTATGCTCATTGTGGCCCAGGGATTTGAGTTTCCTTGTAATAATATGACCACCTTCCTTCGATTCCTGAGCGCGCCACTGCCAACAAATGATTTCCAATCTTCTCCTTGCAACATATGTGCATATATAGTTAAAAGATATCTTTTTATACGGCCGTAATCGCTGACATATCGTATCTTATGTTATGTCACCCCTTTTTTCTCTTGTTCTCTCGACACGCCCCTGCGAAGTCTATCTTATGACATAAATTATGCAAATAATGGAGGCAGATCTCTATCTCGTTGCATTCTTCATGACTTATAAATCTCCCATAAACGCTCTAATGACTGCCAGTACACAACGTTTCATAACTTCCCTGAAACTTCCTATTTTTCAAATCCCTGGAAACCGCTCCTGCCGGCAAATAGTTATGGATATTTCAATAGAAACAACTCATTTTGAACTTGATTTCAATCCAAATGAACATCTCACCCCTTATGCACGTTAGCGACCCCCCAGACAACGCATCCTTTCCGTGTTATGCTAAATCGTGGCGAAAAGCCTACCAAAAATTGCGTCCTAGAGCCGCCCTCTTTTAGGAGTATAAAACTCAATTTTCACCTCATATGCGGAAAAATCGATTTAGCAATCTACGCAGCATCTACGCAACTTTTACTAAGTTTAAAGCGTTTTTAAAACGACATTCATAGCAATGCATAAGCAAATCGCATTGAGTTTTTTCATTTTGATTTAACTTTTTCGGGGTGATGCTCCCCCCCAATGCGCCGACAAGCACCCACCCACTGGCCACCCCGATAATCCATAAATACCAATTTATTGAACAAAGAGTGCACGCGATCGAGAGTGTTCTTCATGTTGAAATGTCTTTAATTTGGCGCCATTTCCATTTGGTAAAGGCCAAAATGAAGTACATACGTTTGAGATAAAAAACCTTTCTGGAGCCCCCCGTCGCAAGTGAAAGGCCAAAAAAAAAATATATAAACTTGGAGCATAGGTAATGAGGAATAACTTAGGTATGGGTCACTATTGTGCATTGTGGGGCAATTTTTTGTCTGACACCATTTTTTAATCTAGATGATTACTGACCGATCACTTATAAAACATGCATGATATAACATGTTGTAAAATGTTAAGAAAACAAATACAATTAATTTTAAGTATCAGCACACGTTTCAGAACATAACCTTTCACTAGAGTGCAGGATGTCTCGGGATACAACATCTCTGTGGTGGTAATAAGACTAAGGTTATCGACCTATTTTCCAAGAGAAACAATTTCCCTACCGGAACACAGGATCGAAAGCACCACTGTTCCAGGCTGCCTGCTTAATGAGTCTTTCCCTATTCAAATTTTACTATTTTCTAATGTTTCTAGCTATTGGACATTTTACTAGCATATTTGATGTTCAAAAATGTATATTGGTGAAAGTGAAATATGACACTTATAGCCACCCATAATACCGATTTATCCTTATGTGCAGCGTCGCCAAATTTTGTACAGATGTTTAAACATCAATTGTCCACACTTTGTCAAGAAATTGTTTTCAGGTTATTTCAGGCCTCGTCACCTGATCACGTGAAGTGACATTGTTTTCCTAAATGTTTTTGATCGTGCCAAAGCCACAGTTTTTGTTCGAGTTATTTAAAACTTGCAGGATTTCATAAAATCATAAATACCTACAATTGGCGGATATCTGATTTTTTGCATCGGTGACCTAAGGTCAGGTTTATTTCCTGACCTCCCCATTATAAGTGATCAGGAAAATAATTAAATGCTTCCCATTCAGATAACTAATTAATATCTGCCATCCCAGTAGGTAATGGGCAAAACAGTCGAGAGATAAGTAAGACAAACTCATAAATAAAACATGTCTCCATTGATTACTCTATAGCGGGGACTCACATCACTCTTCACTAGCATTCTACGTGATGCCATTTGCCAATAACACGTTCACGCCTCTTTTCCAGTCATGACGTCATCGTGACGTCATAAACATCATCATATCAGTATTCATCTACGGGAACATCAACCACGCTGCGAATTTCAAACGTCTGGATTATTTGAGGCCCAGAAGACGGATGGAGTTGTGCTGAAGTCGCTCTACTTGAGTCTCGAATGATAAGGTCGCAACGCAACGGTGTGGATTGGTTCGCAGAAGTCCCATATTAGGGACATGGCACAGCAAGGATCCAATGCGTGGGTGTGGGGTCCGACCAACATAAGAAAGCCGGTCCAACCCAGGGATGTGGGGCCGGCAAACATTGAGTGGCCGGTCAGCTTAGAGTGTGAGGCCGATCTCAAACAGGGGCAGCGGTTGCGCCACGTTTTTTTGTCAGGGGGCAAGTCGAAAATTAGGGGGCCTTCATTTGGAAAAGAACCTTTGACCTCCAGCGTAATGCCTCTGGAAGGAGCCTCTGACCTGACCAGCGTTGGATTTCTGGCCGCTTTCTGGTCCCGGTACTTTGCTCTCTTCAATGAGTTACCCCCGTTTCGGCCTCAGCCCTTCGGGTCCAGCTAATCCCCGGGTCACAGTGCCGCCGCATTCCCCCGCGGAGGTGCAAACTTTGTGCACCACTGAGTTATATTCTGGACTCTAGAATATGCCTAAATTATGAAATATAATACATAATTCAAAGTAATAAGTACGTACCACGCTAAATATACCCTCTTATATTCTGTAGTCCAGGAATATGTACTATTCTGTGGTTCAGAATATAACTTCATTTGTGGAGCGAAGTTTGCATCTCAACTGGTGCTTACTTCGGCAGCGTTCGCTGAAGCCCAAAAGGCTGAGGCTGAAACGGGAGTAACTCACAGAAGAGAGCAAAACACCGGACCAGAAAACGACCAGAAATCCAACACTGCGTGACCTCCCATCTGGATTCCAGTGGGCCCCTTCTAGACTTCAGGTGCCCCTCAGACCTACAGGGGCCCCTCAGACCTACAGGGGCCCTCTGGCCTCAAGGGAGACCATCTGAACCCCAGAGCGCCTCTATGGCTTTCAGAGGGCTCTTCTGGCCTTCACTAGCCCTTCCAACCTTCAAAGGATCCCCTCTGGCCACTAGGGGCACACCTCTGACCTCCATAGGTCCCCTCTGACAGAGGTGGAAAAAAGCCCTGGCCTGTCGCCTACAAAGTTTTCAGAAGGTCTCTAAGTGTCCCATCTCTGATCAGGAAAAAATGCGCAAAAAAGTCCCTCCGTGAGATTTCGACACTTCGTCAACACGTTTTATCAAATTGCATCCACAAATGCGTCAAATGCATTTACAGTCTCACCTGAATTCGGCCAGGTGCTCAGGAGCCGCCACGATTGCCATTTGCTCCTTCACCGAAGCTCATTCTAGAGGCGAATAGGCAATCCCAGTTATGCCTTAACTTCATGTGCCTCTCAGGACCTCGACTCCCCATTGTATCCGCCAGCCTGCATTACCCATCACCCACCTTTCGACGCGACGGTGGTTACCATGGTTCAATTAATCTTATCTGATTTTCCGTAGAATAACACTTGCTTATCCCCAATAAAACGCCTGGAAACAATGTGCTTCTTCGTACCGCATATAATTACTGAACTGGTAGTGAAAACATAAACATAACAATTCAACTCACCGTACCTCCATACAGCCAAACTGGGCGCGACGCATGCGGCTACCAACGGACCCCCCCCCCCACCGCCGCCCCCTACTCACGCCAGACCCAGGGCCGTCAATCTGACACCAAACCGCCGAGACGGCACGTAACACGCCCAGCGCGAACACCACCGAGTTCAGCTCGTACCCGCAGCGCGCACAGCACACATTCAAATCTCAGTCCACCATACACGCAAGAGTCACACTACATTCAAACCATATCGTTCGTTCAAGCCAAGGCTCTATAACAGTTCAAGCCACCAAAGCTTCAAAAGCTAGCACTAAAAGCTTGATTTTTCGCAGCAGTTGGCCGCCAGGGCGCTAGTGTCCAGATGAGTTATGACGTTGCCAAAGCATTATAATACAAGTTAATAAACTATTTTTTACTACGCCAGAATTTTATTCTTGGTATAATAAACAGTTAAAAAATGCATTATTTGCGACGTAAAAACATCTCCTGACTCACTAGCGGTTCCTGGCGGCCAACTCTGCGAAAAAAAACTAGCTTTTAGCGGCAAAACCTTCGAAGGCTACTCCCTGTTTGGAAGCGCTTAGAGTCGTAGGTGCGTCGGATTCGCCAACAAAACTGTCCAGGAAACAGATCTTAGGCGGGACGACGCCTAGTCCTGTGCTAAACTCAATGGAGTACTACAAGTAGGCGTTTTTTCCCGCCGCCCTGTCCAGAATAGGCGTTCACTAAATTATAATAGTTTGCTGAAAAACAGGTAGGAAGGTGGTGTTGACTTCATGGACTATTGACGTCCATTATTAAAAAAAATGTAATGAATTATTCAGTTGTCAACATTAAAAACGACGAATCCGGTTTGCATTGTTTTGTCCATGAAATAACCCATTTTTAACGAAATTCTGTCGCCTACGCCCGTAGTAGAGTAGGCGGTTTTTTCCACCTCTGCCCTCTGACCGTCATTCTGTGACTTCCAGATGGCCTACTCTGGCCTTCAGAGGTCCCTTCTGACCTCCCTAGGGTCCCCTCTGCCGTCAAGAGGCCCATGTGACCTCCGCGATGTGGCCTGCGAGATAGGGCCTCCTTGGAGCATGAAGGAGCCTCTTTGCATGATAGGGGAAATATGCGTTTGCCCCTGGGCCGACAGCAGGGGGAGAGTGACTACCTATATATTTAGTTATATTTTATATTTAGTTGTTATATTTAGTTCAGTGGTGACTACCCGTCCTTCCCCCTGGTGGCGCCGTTCCTGCACAGGGGTGTAGACAACCGCTTCCACTCAGGAGGGCCGCTGTAGCCGGCCTGACCGCCGACCAGACTCAGCACTCAGTATCGACAGCGATCGCGCCGCAGCCGCCGCATCTGCAAGGGAAATGTCGCCGAGTCGTGGCCGGGCACGGGGGCCGATCTGTCCTCTGCCCGGCGAGGGGGCAGTCGGCGCCTCGTGCACTGGCAGTGGCCAGTTGGTATGCAGACGGTGTCACCGCCGACTGGCTGTCGAGTAGCGGAGGGAGGACGGGCGGCCACGCGCGCCCGACCAGCACAGCGGCGCAGAGGGAACGCCATCTATCGACGACAGAGCGGAAGTGCCGCGAAACTGGAGCTGAGAACTCTGTCGACAGATGGCGCCCGTGGTAGGCTGCACAGTGCACAGTGCACAGTAATTACACTGGTTACAGGACACTTTGGCGAATGTCATTTTGACGAATGTCATTTTGGCGAATGCATATTGTCGAAGGACACTTTGACGACATGTCTTTTTTGACGATATGTGAATATGCCGAATGCTAAATGGCGAATGTGTTTTTGTCGAAATGCTTTTTGCCGAATGTAAAAATGTCGAAATGTCTTTTTGCCGACATGTGAAAAAGTCGAAATGTGATTTTGACGACATGTGAAAATTGAAATGCCTTTTTGACGAATGTCATAATTGCCGACAACGTGAAAAAGATCGAAATGTCATTTGCCAAATGTCATTTTGACGACATGTGAAAAGTCGAAATGTCTGTTGAACGAATGTCATTATGACGACATGTGAAAAAGACGAAATATCTTTTTGACGATTTTTTTTGTCGACATGTTTAAAAGTCGAAATGTATTTTTGACGAATGTCATTTTGCCGACAAGTGAGAAGATTAAAGTGTGTTTTTGCCGAAATATTATTTGGAAGATAAGTGAAAAAATCAATTTTGCCGAATGCCATTTTGTTTCAACGTGAAAGGGTCGAAATGCCTTTTTGACGAGTGGGAGTGTATCCTGCTCCACTGGCACGCTTGCAACGATGCTACGCTATATAACAAAATAACTACTATAGCATGGCAATTCGAATTCAACATATTGCAAACATACACTCACAAAAATGGAGTTATAATTTTCGTCATTTCAGCCGACTCTCACTCAAGAATTATCGGTGACGCCCCTGCGAGTTGGTATGAGATAAAAGGTATTATTACTTATATGTGATAGGGGAGAGTGCCCATATTGCGCCCCCTTAAGCGAAAACACGTCATGTGCTTAGCATATACGTCGTATGAATATAAATGAGGCTTCAGTTCGCGATCCGGACATTTTTCTAGCAAAATAAACTCATCATTTAACAATTGGATCATTTGTATGGTAGCTATAGGATTTTTCGCAGAGCCCTGCAAAAGGCGCATATAGGCACAGCTTGCCCTAATTGCACCATGACCGGGCGCATTTAGGTGACCTACTTTTCCAATGTTATTTAACATTGTTATTCGACTTTGCAAATATACGAAATAAAACAGTTCGGTTTAACATTGTGTGTGAAGTTATGTTTGGATTTAAGTTTCACCGCACCTATATTTATGTGGGAAAAGGTTGTTTTAAGTCTCACAAGGCCAAATACCATGAGGTTATTACCACCGGATCAAATACCACGGGTGCCTTAAATGCGCCATGGGTCGCATGCCTGGGCGCAATATGTATGGGCGCGATCGGAATCACTGCAGTCGGGTAAAACAGCAAATACGGCGGACATGTTTAGTTTTGAAGTGGCTATTTTTCTCAAAAGGATTACAAATGCATTCCTAATCCTAATTCAAGCCACTCAGCTTTTTTTTACTCACAATTAAAACATAACATCAGCTAAATCATGCATTTCCAATAAGAAAACACACATTTCGAAAAAAATGAATTCCTTTACAGCGACAACTTTACTCTTTTGCGACAGCAGACCGGAATATAATGGTTAGTGATGGGGATTAATAATATGCACTAAAAATCATATAGGGCTGACATTTTTCGAGATATTGACATGGGCGGATTGAGGAAACCTGGCGCAGTTTGGGCACTTTCCCCAATATGCTACGGAATATCACGTTTTTTTGCGTGTTAAAAAAATACACAAAAATATAAATTTTTGTTTTTCTGAAAAATCCTGAAACAAGTGACTTTTGTCTCGAAAAAGTGCATTTTTGAAACTCGAATACCAAAATAAGGTAACCGGCCCAGATCCGAGGAAAAAATAGGTGTTTGCATTTTCACTATGGAGATTCCCACAATATTCAATCACATATCACAAAAAAGTTCGTGCGCTTTCGATAACTTCCCTAAACGGAATATTTTATCAACAGATTAACTTAGCATTTAGCAATCAACCATTGGCACATGACGACAATTGCTGCGGATGGCACCAAATGTGTTCAGGATTCGGCAAAAACAAAAATCGAACATTTCAATTGTCGACAGAAAAATAGCATACGTCAAAAACGTATTTTAGCTATTGACATACATTTCGGCTTTTTCGACAATAAGTACATTTCGGCAAAAAGACATTTCGATCTTTTCACATGTCGGCAAAATGACATTCGTCAAAAAGAAACTTTTCGACTTTTTCACAATGTCGACAAAATAACATTCCGGCAAAAATACATTTCGATCTTTTCACATGTCGGCAAAATGGACATTCGTCAAAAAAGACATTTCGGCTTTTTCACGTGTCGACAAATAACGTTTCTGGCAAAAACACATTTCGGCTTTTTACATGTCATCAAAAATCACATTTCGCAAAAAGACATGTCGACTTTTTCACATGTCGTTCAAAAATGACTTTCGTCAAAATGACAATTCGATCTTTTTTCACATGTCGTCAAAATGACATTCGTCAAAAAGCATTTCCGACTTTTTCACATGTCGGACAAAATGACATTCACCTTATTCACATGTTCGAGCAAAAAAAGACATTTCGACATTTTTTACATTCGGCAAAAAAACATTTCGACAAAAGTACATTCGCCATTTAGCATTCGGCATATTAGCATTTCGTCAAAAAGACATGTCGTCAAAGTGTCTTTCGACCATATTCATTCGCTAAAATGACATTCGTCAAAATGACATTCGCCAAAGTGTCCGAACACCGTTCCTAGACTCAATTACCCAAGACGCACGAAATATTACCGGGTACTACCGGGTAAAAAAAAATCCTTCGTGAAAACGGTTACTGTTTGACATATATGCATCTCACATCGGCGTAACACACTCTCGCGGCAAAGAGCATTACAAATTGACAGTACACGATGCACTGTCAATGTTTAAAGGAAATAGTTCACCTTGGATTGTTTTTTCAAACACGATTTGATTATATTTTGAAATGCAACTTCTTTTCATATTGTCAAAAATAGCCATTCATCGTGCCTATTTAGGACAGAAGAACGTACAGTCGGTCGTAACGATGACGTTACGACGTAACGATGACGTTATGACGTAACGATGACGTTATGACGTAACGATGACGTTATGACGTAACGATGACGTCATGACTGGAACAGAGGCGTGAACGTGTTATTGGCATCACGTAGAATGCGAGTGAAGAGTGAGAGTGAGTCCCCACCATAGAGTAATCAATGGAGACATATTTTATTTATGAGTTTGTCTTACTTGTCTCTCGACTGTTTTGCCCATTACCTACTGGGATGGCAGAGATTAATCAATACCGGAATAGCACGGGATATGGGAGAATCACGTCATTCGTGACGTAGGGAATGACGGTTTGACTGTGTCGGAGGGGAATGTGCCAGCAAAAAAGCAAAACTTTTTTAATTTTTGTTCTTGAAACATATAATTTCGGGTACCATTCAATCAACGCGTCTTTGCACGCTGAGTTCGAATGACGTATTGGCATTGCCAAAATACACCAGAATCGAGGGCACTAAAATGCTTTGAAGTTTCTAAGATAAAAAACACGTTTTCTACATGTCTCTGTCCCTGGATCAAAGCTATCGCATAGCTGATCAATAAAAGTGTCTTTTTATATTTCTTAGCATTCTATGGATGACAAGTGACATAAAAAAATATTAAAAAAAAAACGAGATAGCCATTTTTTAGAACTTGTCATTTCGCGCGTTTTAACGTTTTTTATTTGCAATTTGCTTCAAAACTATATTTTTGTGATTTTTCTAACATTTAGCTATTTTCAACCAAAAATGCTATGCACCTACTGACGTCAGTAAAATCGGTAGGTACATCTCATTTTGTTCGACACAACTGCTAAATTTGTCATAGATAACATAAACTTGATGTACGCCAAGGTATATCAAGTTTTACATCGATGCCTGCAACGTTTCGGAAGTTAATTAGGAAAAACCGATGGGGGATCGGATCCGACCCGTCCCCAGGTGGTCGTGGGCTATGTCTCGTAGTTTTGAAGCAGGTATTGAGACTCATTTTTTTTTCAACTTTGAAAACATAAATTTTATTTATGTGCAAATCTTCAGACAAACACTGGGAAGGTACTACGAAATAAGTATATGAAAAAAAATGAAAACGGTCGGGTCGGGCCGCTCATACGTCAACTTTCCCTCGGTTGGCGGAGACTTCTCAGTCGCTTTGAGTTCTGCGCTGCAGCTCGGTAACGAACACACAAATACTCGGATCATGAAAAAGAATCCCGGGATCTGATCCCGGATTAATTAGGATCATAGACTGGGTTGTGACGAGCAAAAACTAAATCCGCTGAGTTTTGTTTTTCTGGGTGGATAATTGGAAGCAAAAACACAGCATGAACTTTAGCTTTAACTTCGATTTTTTGCAATCGTTTCCTTTTTCTTTCCTTCACATTGCGTCATCGGTGGTTCTTTTTCAATATCTAATCCCATAAACGTCTCTTCTGCATGATAAGGAAGTTATTACACTGCCTGCGAATAGAAAAACCCACAAAAACCCAGATTGGTGTTGTGGGGAAAATTGGACAAAGATCCAAAACAAAAAAGAGTACATAAAAAGGTGGGTCAAAAATGTTCCCTTGTCCATATGCAACGATACTTTCAAGAAAAATGACTGTTTCGACCCTTTTAATCGCACAAGTGTACGGCTCTAAAATGGAGCCCCGGGGCGCCGAACTCGGAGACCTGCGGGACTATATCGTAACGCGCTGCCCATCACACACCACCAAGACGCCCGCTGACGTGGCGGGCACCGCTGCTGTGTCAGCGGCGCTGCCGGAGCCGCCCAGTAGTTCAAAGGCGTGCAGAGTAAGTCGATCAGCTGAAGGCGCCATGCATGCAGTAAAGACCAAGCCTCCAAACAGTCGTGTAAACCTCCAAACAGTCGCCCTAGCCTGTAATCAGGATCGGTAAGCGTCACGCATTGCTGCGTTTACCCAGAGAAACCACTTTTTATTTTGTTTTTATTTGCTTTCGTTTATGTACATATAGTGCGTGATGATACAAATCATCGGGTTAATACAAATAATTAGTTTTATGTCCTATGTTCAATGTCATGTGCAATGTGCATACAAATGTTTTCAATGAAAGACAAACGTATGGATGTAAAAAGGCTTTAGTGTGAGCTGATGCAGGGCAAAGGGCACAAGATACAAGGTAACTTCAAACGCATTTAACCCACACCCTGGTAGGCCTCCGAGACAACTTCGCCATGGTGAGGGGTCAAAATGACCCCTCCCCCGTCTAACTCGAAAACTGAAAGGGATAGAAAGACACAGACAAAAAAAATGTTAAAAAGCTCCTGACATGGACATTCGAATTTTCAGAGCGTGTTTTTGCTCAGGTCAATATTTAGTCGCCAGAGGTCATCAAAGGTCAAATTTTCCAATTTTAGGACTTTGCTTTTAACAACCCCCAATTATCTAGGTAACTATTATAGCAAAAAACAATCGGAAATAAATCGAAAGCTTTTTAAAAATGCAATCGCAATAGATGTCCTCAAAATTGAGATCAGGTCAATAGTTTAGGCTCCAGAGGTCATCAAAGGTCAAAAATGTAATTTTTGGTGAAACTTGTTTTTCTTAACCCTATTCCTGGAGGGATGAAAAGTATACGAATCTGTCGGGGGGGGGGGGCTTATTCGGCCCCCCTTCAGATCTCCGCTGCCATAAGGCGAGGAAACATAAAAACTTGGTTGTGTGACTAAGTCGACAATTGAACTCTATTTTGTCAAATTTGGTGACCTTGGGTCATTATCTTCAAGGTCAAATGACGCATCATCAAAGATATTTGTCAAAAATTAATATTTTCAGAAACCTGCCATTATCTCGCGAAAACTAATGGCACTGAGAATCCCAAAAATCATGTTAATCGTTTTAATTGTCTTTCACCTGTAAGGACATTCAGAAATCACCTTCAGGTCAATGGTTTGGACTGTAGAGGTCAACAAATTTGTTAAAAAACTGTTTTCAGAAATGTTTGTTCATTAATAACTTTTTATCCTAAAGTATATACAGCATTATTTTGGTTACCATCGTGTTTCTCTCGTCATTGCTGGTTCGAATCAATATCAACTTTGCAAATCGAAAATTTGACCCGGTCAAGTCAAGGTCAAGGTGACGTAAAGTCCGGTCAAAATGCATATAAAAAGACGCGTATTGACGAGACAAAACATTGAGACCATTTGTGAGTTCTATGATGTCTTGTCACGGAGTTATTGATAACAATGTGTTGGTGACTTGAATGACATTTTCAAAAGGTCACTGACTAAAAAAACATCCTTTTCATCCAAAAGGCTAGTGACATTGATATGAAATAATTGGATTGATGCAATGATCAACCTCGTTTCTTCATTTTTCACCATATATTTATATTGGAAGTTAGATTTTACCTGACATCAGGTCATTAGGTATCACCCTGAAACTTTTACCACATCTTATTTGGCATGGTTTCTCTACATATATTCCGGTTGTTGAAACGTCTGAAAAATAAAAAAACTTGATCATTTGTGAAAAAGAATAAGTTTTCAAAAAATTTGATTGCAAAATTCAAAATTTTGAAATTTTGAGATAGCCATCTGAGACCAATCAATTCTCTACCGATGTCTGTTTTTGGCAACACTTCTCTTCAACTCAAACTCTCCATGAGTGCTGAACCAGGCAAGATTTTTTGTGTCAAACGGCGAAACGCCCCCCTCCCCCCCGCCCGCCCCCCCCCCCCCACGGCCACCCCTCCTAAAAACTGTCCTGGACCCCTCCTTATAATTCAATTTGGAAAAAAAGTACACATTCGATGCGCAATGAAATGTTAGGAAAAGCCAGCAAGTTTGAAGATTCTGATTGAGTACTGAATGACCCGTACGCGAAAAACCTCAAGGGGGGCCGATTCGCCCCCCCCGACAGTAATAGGGTTAATAAGATAAACAGAGCAATTATTTTAACACCATCGTATTTGTCTGGTCCATGCGCTTTAAACATATATATGGTGACCTAGTTAGGTCAACTTCAAAATTTGACCTCAGGTCAAGGCCATTTGGTGACCCAGGTAGGTCATGCTGCAGATGAGATGACGTGGCCAGACGAGACAAACACAGTGGTGTCATCCGCTCGTCTCTATCTTTATTCTATCAATAGTTATTAGCAAGTCATTTCTGATGACCTCAGATGACCTCAGGTGACCTTGTAGTGATCATTGAGCAGCAATTGCATCATGGTCATCCAGAATTAGCTAAAATAGCATGATTCTGAAAGAATCGGTCTGATCAAATGCATCTTGTCTGAATGGGAAGCATTTAATTATTTTCTTGTTCACTTATAATCAGGAAATATAATCAGTTCACTTATAATCAGGAACTTATAATCAGGAGGTCAGGAAATTAACCTGACCTTAGGTCACCGATGCAAGAAATCGGAGATTCGCCAATTGTAGGTATTTATTATTTTATTAAATATTGCAAGTTTCAAATAACTCGAACAGAAACTGTGGCTTTGGCACGATCAAAAACATTTAGGAAAACAATGTCACTTGACGTGATCAGGTGACGAGGCCTGAAATGACCTGAAATCAATTTCTTGACAAAGTGTGGAAAATTGATGTTTAAACATCTGTACAAAATTTGGCGACGCTGCAAGACTCCATTTTCCCGCTATTTTTGAAAAATAAAGTTTTCCCTGACCCAAAAATAAACATTATCATTACCCACTATCCCAAACACAAATACAACTCCCCTCCTTCTACACACACCACCCAAACACAAAAACACACGCACACACACACATGACAAACATCAACACCCCAAACACAAACTTAACCCACCCCCCACACACACACATACACACACATTTGCGTACATTTACATTCTTAACTTCATGCTTCGCATGCTCAAATAGACATGAGCATTGTATATGTTACGGCCAATATGAAAACTCGGTCATTATGAATACTGCCCGGCCAGTATGCATACTGACCTGAGGGTCGGTCAGTAATAATACTGTCCGGGCAGTATTCATACTGACCGAGTTCTCATATTGGCCGTAGCATATATAGTACAACTGGTATGGATTAGATAGTACTTTGTGATTAGCATTGTAAAAATTTGATAGCGAAATGTAAATAGGCATATCTTTCTAGTAGAGTTTGATTTTCCATTGGGTCTGCAGTGCAGGAATATTTTTACCTTCGCACTCCTCTGAGATGCAAAGATAAAGATGTTTAAAGGGACACTGCCTCTTCCGGATGATATCGCAAAAACAGACTTAAACAAGACTTAAGGACCACTAATGATTTTTAATTGTCATTAAACTCTTATCCAAAAAGCGCAAATTAAACAAAAATAACAATCATAATTTCTACCAAGTTACTTAAGAAATTATAAATCGTTAAGCGATTTTATAACACCATACGTTACATGAAAGCGCCGTTTGCTCAAGTGTACTGTAATCACAGAGAAGGATATCAACTTGAAGCTGAACCAAACCGTCAGGCAACGCTTATTGCAATTGGAGGAGACGCCGATGCGTTATACATTGTATTCTGTTAACTGAATCTAACGCATCTGCCGCATTGAGGTCGTGCCATGGCAAACGTGAACCAGACTCTTTTCATTTGGTTATCTCCCGGAATCGGAGGACGCAATTCATAAGAAAAACTCAGTCGGGAAAAACTTCATTTTTAATGCGGAATATTTCAAATCCATTGTAAAAGTAAAAAAAAAAAAAAAAACTTTCTTTACATTAACTATCCTTCATTTTACATGAACTTTCCTTCATGCCTATCATTTTGGTAAGTGATTGTTCTAGCGGACTCGACAAACCTCAATTTTGGCTGGCAGAAAACTTTGAACTTTGAACGGCGATATTGGGCGACTGCGGCGCGAATAAAAGAAAACACGAGCTTCATGCGTGCTTTTCAGCATTCGGCTGTTCTTTTAACATAGTGAATTTTACTTTGAGTGGACAGTGTCCCTTTAATGCTCGTTCAACGAAGAAGTGAAATAATGTGTTATATTTGCATCCCTCAGAGATCTAAGACTAAGGTCACGCGATTTTCGACGAAAAATCAAGTACAGAACTGAACTGAACTGAATCAAACACTACCTAGCATTCTAGCATACCTACCTAGCATATAGCATTCTTCATGTTTCCCTCGTGGAAGAAAGGAAATATTTTCCGCGCGTGTTCCTGACTAAACCTCGCTCCTTCGTCGCTCGGTTTTTCAGTCACCCGCTTGGAAAATATATCCTTATCTTTCCACTCGGAGCCATGAAGAATACTCTTTGTGATATGTCTGTTCGATTGTTTTGATTGCGGGTATATCTGAGGCCTATTTCACAAAGCAAAAAAGTTTGCAATTACAATGATTTTCTTTGTGATTGCAAAGAATNCCGGACAATTCGGGTACCAAAGTGGTCCGTTTCGCCCGAACTTCTAACTCGATAGAATGATGTTAAAGTACAAATTTGCCACTGTTCCTTGAATAGAAGTAAGCAGAGTTAAAAGGTTCCGGAGTCCCGCCCGATACTCACATTTCAGGAGAACAGCGGAGAGAGGCTAAGAAAAGTGAACATGCGGTCCCAATAACACGGCGAATATCGACCAATTCCTTTACTATTGTCCTTTCACATCCCAACAAAACTCAGATGAGTTCATCTGTTGTTGATGTGAAATAAGAAATGATAACCGTAAATTGAAGGTGTGGATGGGAATTAGTTAATTGTGTTTTCCCTTTAAGTAACACATTTGATCCAAAACACAGAATGGACTTGTTGAATGCAAATTCAAACGGGAAGATAATGATGCGTGGCAATTTTGAAATGTGTTCTCAATCAGAAAAGGAATGAACAAAGCCATGCAAAATTAGATAATTGTTTGTATCATTTTTGCCCCCCCCCCCTGAGCGCAGTGTGTTGTGAACTAGGCATGGCTCAAAATGGTCAAAACATCGCTTTATATTGTTCAACGTCACGTCATTTCATCAATGCTTGTCAAACTCTCGCTTTTACCAGAGACGGTACCCAAAATTAGTACAGCTGTTAAAGGGATCTGTTAAAGAAAGTGTGCCTACTCACATCGGTCATATGGAGTTGTTGAAACTGGTCTAAAGAACATATTGTTTAAAATTTAGCCATTACTTCATTTTTCCCATATTCACTCTAGTTGCTGAGATATTCCTAATTCGCCAAGATCAGTTCCTAATTCGCCAATAACACATCACAAAGTTATCGGTATTCACCAGAAAGGCTTTCGCTACTAGAAGTATTGCCCTGTATATTACAGCGCTAGCATATATCCGCTGACCAATAGAAAACAGTTCGTGCGTGCTGATAGCAGCTGACGAACAGAGCCTTGGTAACTATTTTACATTGTTGGTATGGGATTAATTGTCTTAGGTGCGCCATTCTAGATGACATCTTCTTTACTCTGTTTATAGTGGTGATCGTGTATGGATATTTTCAGTTTAGTTAAGTTTATTCAAGTAAATGAGCAACAGGGAGCAGTGACCCAATTACAGCTCAAGTCCAAAGTTAGAGCACATCAAATTAAAATTAAACATCACATCAATAACATACACATAGAAACACAAACCGAAAAATCACATCAAAATACAAACCAAAAAATATACATAAAAGCACATAACACAACCCTAAAAGTATACATACAAGCATATAACACACCCCTAAAAATACACATAAAACACCAAATGTAAGAACCATAAGCAGATATTAAAATGGGCACTAATTAAAATACTGCACTACCTCCCAGCTCTAAACACTTGGTAGGATGCCCGGAATGGGTCTGCAGAGTGCAGATGGACATTTGGCCAGGTATTCATTGAGCGCCCAAATGGCCCTCCCGGACATCCCGGTATTTACCTATTTACTCGCGCTTCACGTGTGGATGGAACGTGGAGGGTTGGGATTGCGCAGCTGTAGTTTGCCGCTGGAGCACATGCATGGGAATATCGAAACAAAACAATATGAAAACAGAATATAAGTAAAATTTCAACTTATGACGTGAATTTTTATCGCATCCAATAATCAAACCAATAGCTTCTTACCGTAATAAAAATATATTTTACATTCCAAAAGAGTAGACACACTTCCTTCGACTGTTTTGGAATGTCAAAAATATGTTTTCATTTGGTGAATATCCATTAGTCTGATTGTTGGATACAATGAAATTTACATCTGAAGCCCCTTTAGTTGAAATTTAACTGCTTCTGTGTTTGTTTTGTTTGCTTATTTTGCATCAATTAAACGATCACTACTATAATGATGTTATGTTGTTAGTCAGCGCACATATAAGATATAAAACTGCAGTCATATCATGTAAAATAATGGGACAGTTTTGCACAGCATGTTCTTGCCACTGGGAACTCTATTGTGTGCAAGTTTTGCACCTCTAAATTTATATATTCCTGAACAATGGCCAATGGCCATGGATAGATAAGTTTAAATATTTAAATATTTCTTGCAACGCAAACTAGCTTCCACTTTAGATGAAACAGACTCAGAACTCATTGCTGCTCGCCTCATTGAAGCATACCAAGAGGGCATAGCTTACTTTTCTTTTACAAAACAACAAAATCGAAAATTATGCCCCCAGAAAACCATGGGATTACCCCGGCTGAAGAAGCATCAATTAATATAAAAATGAATAAACTAAAAAATCGATCAGCAGAAAACACTTTCATTTTTCAGAAATATAGAGGTATTCTAAAAAGATGTATCTAGAAATTCCAAGAAACAGTATTATGAAAATAGGTTTAGAGAAAACCAAAGTGACTCAAAGAAAACGTGGAATATTATTTCTGAATTGATGGGGAGGAATACTGATTCAAAAAACTTTTCCTCAACAAATAAGGAATGGAAAAGATGTGATTGTTGTAGATGGGAAAAATAATGCTGAGATACTTCATGGAATATTTCTCAGAAATCGGTATTAAATTAACTAATGTCATAATTCCCACAAACTTTGATCCCTTAGAACTAATAGAATTTGTTGACAACGAAATGACTTTAGGTCCTACATCGGAAGATGAAGTTAAAAATATTATTGAAAATTTGAATGATATTGGAGTTGGACATGATCAAATTGATTCTAAATTCTTTAAATATTCCTACGAACGCATTAAGGATATTTTCCTACATTTTTTCAACAGATATCTATCAAAAGGAGTCTTTCCCATTCCCAGCACTCTTGTGGTGCCTGGGCTGTACCTCCGACGACCGGTCTCTGACTGTATTGGTGGACTACCCAGGCACCGGGAAACATGGCAACAAATACAATAACAGTCCTTAATATCCTATGCCCACCCCCACCACCTTTTCACCCAATAGGCTTTCAGAATCAGTTACATGGGCGCCACATAACCATTGAGTTGAGGTGCCGCTAAGCCCAAATAATCATCATCAGAATCAGTTACGCCATGTCAAGGGAAACTATCTTGAACCTTGCATATTTTTTTTCTCTTCCTTGAGTGAGTGGCGCGACCTTCTCCTTTTTATCTTTCTTTTGTGGTGTTAACGTTAGGTGCGGATGTCACGTTGGACGGAGGGAGGGTCACTCATGTAAAGGCTGAAAAAATCAAGCGTTGCGATCAGGGGACAGACAGTATAACTGTGCGAAGCTGTTTTGTCGAAATCTATTGACCGCAGGGGCTGACCCAGGGTAAAAGGAGCCCATACCCCCCAAAGTTCTAAAACTATTATTTACTCACTCCCCCTCCCCGCCTCCACATAAATGCCCGGACGAACGGTCGGCCTCTGCAAATTTAACGTAAAAATTGAGTTTGCAGCAGTCAAAACCCAGCTCTCCAGTCAAAAGCGGAAAATTTCGCGCTGCTTCGCGGCATGACAGAAGATTCACAATCGCTTATAGTAATTTGGAAAATGGGAAAACAAATTGCATTAACTGCCTGACAAAGGATCTCCCTGGCGGTAATTGCTGACCCCGGGGGCCAATATTTTGCTTCATACCGAGATGTGCAACCAGGAAAAGCGGCTTCCTGGGGCTTGGATTCACTCATAGTCTGGTTTCAATATTACAATTTCATTTTCCACGACTTACAATCATTTTTTTTCACTCCGCTTCGCGGCGTCACATCAGCGACCATCGTCATAACGAAGTCAACGTTTTCAGTTCGTTGCAACACTGAATTGAATGAATAACATTTGTAGCTTCTTATTCTCTACAAGGCCAACCTTATCCTCTACACCGGCTATATTTCTGGGGTTTATCAGACAAACTCGTAAAAATGCGCCTTTATGCGGCGCTAAATAACATGTATGCAGGGGTGGATCCAGGAGGCCAATCCTGTCATGGCTTCCCCCCAAAAAAAACATCTGAAATCGGATAAAATTGACACATTTCCTTATGTAAAATAAAAACTAAGCAATTTTTACAAATGCAAGTTTGTTGAAGTCAGCTATCAATGTATAAGCAAGCGGAGTCCGATGAGTTTTCAGAATTATGTGAGACTTTTTGCCTTGGACTTTGTTCCCTACCTCAAACCAACGGTGGCCCTTCCCAATCTATCGTTCTGGATCCGCCCCTGCATGAATGCACCTATACTACAACAGGAAAATATCCATAACAAATTCTGAAAGGATTTAAACACACGCAGAAAATGGGAGTACATAATTTTCTTCATTTCAGCCGACTCCTCTAAAAAATTGTGGACCCCCTTAAAAAATACACACACACGGTTAGATCCGCCCTGCTTGGCTGGCGCTACCGATGTGTGAGCAGTTCAATCGATAGTTGCAGTGCTTTTAGTAACAGAAGCCCTCGAGAGTCTTTCCGACAACTTTTTGCTTCCAACAAGTTCCTGGCCCCTACCTCAGCAACCAGGGTGAATCTGGAGAAATTAAGTCGTGGTTCAACCCATTCAAAAAGTTATGTTCCACAGAACAGTGACAACAACTACAAATAAGCGATGTGAGTACTGTAGCAAAATGCTAGCTAAAACTAAAGAAACTATATATCGCTGTGATTGCCACCCATTATATCGCCACCCGTTCACACAATATATCGTCATATATCCCCGATATATCGCCACCCGTTCTGGATGCATCCATGCCGGAGACCGCCCGGAATTTCGTCCCGGAATTTTGTTGGTGACACATTTTCATTTTGTTCGACTTTTCACCGGCTCACTCTCTGCTGAACGTCAGGGAAGCAAAGCCGACATCATAAATCTGTAATGACGCGTTTTGCTTAAAAATGGATGAAACGCCCTGACCCCTGAAATGCTGAAAAAAGGAATGTTATTTACTTTGTGGCGCCTTGTAATAATTCATGAATAGTACCAATTACCTCCAAAAAGCAACAAAACACAATGACCAAGAAACAACTCCATCAACGTTACGACGAAGAAACATATCCTATTGACAGGTGTGCGCTGAATTGAACATTGTTTCCATGCCACGACAGTCAAATGTGTTGAAAGGTGATTGCAGGGGCGTCACCCTCTCCCCAGATTCAAAGTTGAGGGGAAAGTTGCCCCCATCGCCCCCACTGTTCCCACGTCCCTGACTGCCTCTTCCGGATGATATCGTAAAAACCGGCTTAAACAAGACTTAATGACCATTTATGATTTGCAATCGCCATCAAAGGCTTACCTAAGCAGCAAAAAAAAAATGTTATAAGAATCTAAAAACTGTTTACGATTTCTCCTCACCACTACGTAAATGGAATCGTTTGTTCAAGTTAACTGCAACTGACCAACCATCAGCTGACGTTATTGCAATTGGATGAGGCGGCGATGCACTTATACATTGCAGTTCCTGTTAACTGCATGAAACGAATCTAGCGCATCTGCCGCACTTGAGTTGTTGCCATGTAAACGTGAACTGACGCGTCTTCTGTCAGCCTGCCCTTTATTTTTTACCATAAAGCACACCTTTCATATTTACTTGTGTTACTTGCAGAATTACTATTACATTTTATATTGTATCTGTTCTTATCCGTGCTGCAACACCCAGTGTTGCCTTTGTGACGTGTTACCGAACATCACAAGCGTCACGTCCGTGCTTGGAGGACGGGACACCCCCATGTTGTTTTCTCTGCACAGTAGGAAACTGCGGTCAAAGTACAACTGTAGTGCACATGACAACACACAATACAGGGCACACGGTCAAACCAGAGATAATAACGGAAAAAACACAGGAAAATGTGAGACATTTTCTTTGTGCTCCTCACTTGAAGATTTCGTGAAAAGTGGGTTCACAAATGGAGCACGCGTCAAAAAAGTAAGATCAGATTGGGTGAAAACCCGATTGTTCCGTTGTTGGTGCGATGCCAGCTTGCGAATGCAGCAGGCGTTCTGGCTGTCTCATTCCAGACGCATTTAAAAAGATCTTGGGGTGACTACAGACCGCAAAGATGAGCAGTACATGTTTATGATGCAATGTCGTGAATGTCCAACATTCAACCGCAGTTAGATGACATCTTATTTGCATGCATCATAATTGATACGTGATCACTAATTTGCACACGGATGTTTTGTTTCTGATTTCGATTTATGCAACCGCTTTCACGTATTTTCTGAATAGTAAGGTAAATTTGTGTGTGCTATATGCTAGTTATATACTAGTAAAATAACTTCAAATAAATCAGTAGTTTCTATTTTATACACTCGACCGAATATAAATGTCCCATTGTCAAGCAATATTTACAATGATATAATGTACGTTACTTGCCTCCAACTATGTTTACCTAATTGATACAAAGCCCACGTACTGAAAAATGAACTATGAACATTGCCCGTCCCACGAACTGTTTGGTAATCGCTTAACAGCTGTTCCTGTCATACCTGCCTTTTTCGCTCTTCTTTCACGTGATCGAGTCGCCAGAAATAACTCGAAGTTTGCCCATGCATTGTGCTGAGTCCGGTTTGCCTTATCCTCCCTCGCCATCGAAGCCGGGCGCTTGTGACGTTGAGGCCATGTGTCAGTCTCTGGACTTCCCAGTGCCTTTCCGTGACCCACGGTCAGGTGTATCATCTCATTTGATCAGACACCCGCACTTCTCCGTATTTCCCCGTCTGAGTGGGCTCAATGAGAGAACTCTTCCTAAGGGGCCTGTCTGAGGGGCCCCTTGAGAAGGCCCTGCGTGAGAGAACCCCGCCTTACAGGGTTTGTCCTGATAGGGCCCCGTCCGAGGGGGGGGGGGCTGCATAAGAGAGACAAGCCTGAGCCCTGAGAAGGGCTGTTGAGGTTGACCTTCAATAGGGCCCGCCAGAGAGGACCCACCTGAGAGGGTCCCACCTGAGAGGACCCACCTGAGAGGGTCCCGCCAGAGAGGACCCACCTGAGAGGGTCCCGTCTGGTAGGGCTCCGTCTGAAAGTGCTCCACGGATTTAGGAGCGTCAGGAACAGTGAGTGTGTGTGCATTGCAACTTTGATCTCGTCTTGGAGAGACACCAGACACGCAACCTCTCTATGTAAGGCTTATTTACAGATTTGGGATCTTCTCGCCTTGGCGAACCTTTTGCTATCAAACAATTTATTCACCAAGCAATATGGAATATTTTAGAGGACAAACTGACTAAAAAAATGGGGGCAATGCCCCCCGCCCCCCGTTCTACGCATATGTTTTGCTCCATCTGAGAGGCCTGAGAGGGCCCCGTTTGAAGAGTCTTTTCCTGAAAGGACCCCGCGTGAGAGCGCCCACCTAATAGAGCCCCACTCGAGAGGACCCAACACTCCTTGGAGCCCCTCCTTGGAGCGCCTGTGGCCCGACCTAACCCGTGCCGGCCGGTAGTACCTCTAGTTACCCGTTACCCTGGGTAGTACCCACCGACCGCCGCCGGCGACCCTGCAGCAGAACCGCAGCGGTAAGAGAATTCTGCCGAGTGCGGCGGTGACAGGTTACCTAACAGCGGCCCGCCCAGGTGCGGGCGCGGCCGCGGGTTAGGTAACATCAGACCCCGCAGTCGGCCGCCACCGGCACTGCGACTCCCTACAGTGACGTCATCATACTGCAAACGGGTTTTGCCGGGCGCGCTGCGACCGGCCGGAGTACTCGTTCGCGAGCGAGCTCATGTTTTCCAGGAAACTGACGACTGGGGCATTCCTGGAGGAGACCGAGACAGAGGCCGGGCGGCCGGGTGGCAGTCAGCGGGCCCGCGGACAGGGGCTGGGCGGCCGGGTGGTAGGTCCTCAGACCGACCCGGTGCTACATGCGGGGTGCAAAGGCTTCTGAGGCAATGTGCACTGTGCAAGGGGCTGTGCAGTTGGAGACGGGATCAGCGTTTTCCACCGGGGCCGTGTGACTGTCGATTGGATCAGCCCCGTATGTCAGTGTCTGCGGGATTAGGATTGTTGACAGGGCCAGCGCGTTTCATTGGGGTTGTGCGATCTGGCTCGGCTCTTTTTGCAGTTCGCCAGAGCAATGGGGAGAGGGGCTCGACTAGGCACAGAATGACCGGAGGATTTGGCACGCTCTTAAATCGCAACAAACACAAACAAGCTGGACGCTATCCCTAATCGCCAGCATTCCATGGAATTCGGCACAGCACCAGTTGCGATGCGTCGCCAGTCGATTTGCCTCCACTGTTGACGGTCAGTCGCCCAGTTGACCGTCTGCAGAGCCCTGAGCGTCAGTGCAGCGTCAGTGAGCCTGCACTGGAGTGTCCGGTGGTCACTCACCGTTTCCTCGTGTGCCAGCCACGTGAGCAAGGTTCCCGGAAAGCTTTGATTCGCCGCGCGGGAGTGTTTGATGCGCCGATACGGGGACGGTCTCTCTGTCCTCTGGAAAACACGCGCTCATGAAGTCGGATGACTTTGAGTGTTATTGGAATAATGTGTAGCGGGTCAGTGGAAGATTCTTGAAAGCAGACTAGTGACTAGCATCGGAGTTATTCAGATATTATTATAATTATCAACTCGGATTTTCTACACGAATGCAGCTGAAGGCATTCGGTATCATGCAAAATTGTCTTAGTTAATGATGCAAGTTGGATGCATTTGCGCCATTCAAAGTGACAGTTCATGCTTCGTGAATTCCAGTGGATTTCCCTTTCGAACTTTCACCGATGGAAACGTCTATACGGCTCCATATTTCCCAATCCTGGTATCGCTCAGAATGTTGGGCTTTTCGGAACAATCAGTTCTCCATGAGAACAATCACGAACAGCATGCAAGACTGCAACATTTCGTTTTGTATTTTTGACTGCAGTTCCTGTATATTAAGAGCGCATTGTATAGCGTATGTGTAATCTAGCAAGACATACAAAACACGCCAACTTCGCCGTTCAATGGAGCACGCCTGTGCTCACCGTATATGTTCAGTCCAGATCTCCAGTACAGATGTCCAGATGCACCCATATAAGATATCCCATTGCCGGAAAGAGGTGTGACCTGACCGTTTGTCCCCAGGCGAGGTACACCGGTAATCGGGAACGGCCAATGGAGGAGCGACGGGCCAAGTTTCAGAGCGATCTCAAGAGTAACGGCCGCACTGAGCTGGTGAGTTGTCATCTCAACGACACGCTGATCATCCCAACGACACCTCCCGACCCCCACCCGACCCCCACCCGACCCCCTCCCGATCTACCAAACTACCGATCCACTGACCTGTTGACCAGCCACCGACCCGACGACGACCCACACCACGACCTGACGACCCGACGACCCATAGACCCACGGTGCGATTTTACGACCCAACGACCCATAGACCCACGCCGCGCCCGCGACCTTTTCACCGGCCGACCCACCATTCTACCACCCGCCTGACGTGCAACGCATACAAAGGAGTAACTATCCCTTTGTATTTTCAATTGAATGGATATTTTGTAGAACCATGTTCAGCAACTGTGTTGTGGCAGGCTTCAGCCGATCTGCTGTGCGTCTGTTCCGCTGCTAATATGTGAGCTGCCCTGCTGATGTGTGTGGCTAATTCTCTGCTGCTGTTGGCAGGCACTGACTCAGAACGGCCTCAACTTGATCCTCGAGTTCGACATCTCACCAAACGGCTACACGGGTAGCACTCCCGATGTCGACTTCGCTAAGGAGGCCGGCATGGTGAGTACTCGCCTGTTCACCTGCTCACTTGTTCACATGTCAGCTGTGTACTGTTAGTCGTGCGCTGTTCACTCTTCAACAGACGTCGCTGCTCTGAGTTTCGCGCGAGACAGAGCATCTGGCTGCTGCACTTCCGACATCCTTGAGTTCCAACCCCTCCGTCTTGCCCGGGTCAGGTTATGAGCGATTTAGCAATTACCGAGTGTAAATGAATGGCCGTGGCGTGCGCAACATAGCGAGGCCGAGGATATTTCAAAACGATGTAGTCGAGGCAGCCCGCAACTGCTGTCCTAGGTCGAAATCACCATTTTGCTGCTGCACGTAGGTGCTACGTTAAGTTGACATCTTTTCGGAAGCTCAAAGTGTACCATGCCGAAAGTTCACACCAACTGGTTCAAACCAGCTTTAATAGCTAACACAAGTAATAAATGTCATTTAGACGTTTCATTCACTGCACCTGGACATGCATTTACATAAAGCTGCATCTTCGCACACTATTGATGACTTACCGGTCACCGGGTAACTATGTCACTACTAGAACTACTTCTTTAAATGACGTACCAAAGTAGATAAACCTTTCCCAACACGGCTTCGCCTGTGCTTTGAGGGCTGCCATGACGCCAAAGATAGTCTTTTTAGCTTCACAGTTCACACGAATAATGGTGTGGCATGTGTGTGTGCTTGGATATTAAAACTCATGCTATAAGCACCGTGCTGATGAATTTTCCTCGAAAGGCCCGGATGCCTTTGCATTTTAGCAGCTAACAATAACCCCATTCGAGCAGCTAACAATAACCCCATTTGAGCAGCTAAGTACAACTCCCCAGCACTGCGATGTGTCTTGTTACCCGGCAGAAGCGCGGACACTTCCCAGCCAATCCCGGCTAATTGCCCGCGAACAAGTGTCAGTGCCGCGCGCGTCGGCGGCGTTGGCGGCGCGCCGGTGACATTTCCGACGCACGGAATGCGTTGAACGGCGTGTCCAGCTGTTGGCTGAGCCATTCGGTGCAGGTGATGGTTGTTAGAGACAAACGCGGACGGGATATACATAGCTCCTGGGCACCGGACAGCCACGAGCTAATGACTACCTACCACCGGCAGGGGGAAGACACGTAGAATGCCATTCCGCGAACCACGTCAGGAAAGGTGGGTATGTGCCGTGATAATCGAAATAGTAAGGAGTGGACTTAGCAGTGAGCAGAGCAGCGACCACTGACAGGACGCAGAGCAATGTGTTTAGTTGATATGAATTTCAACGAACCACTTCAAACAACAGTCAACACTTCATGCCCCTCTCAGAACTGAAGCTTTGTAGGTCAGCAGCACCAGCATCACGTGAGATGTTTACGAGTTAAAACTATAGCCGGGCTAGTGTTGTTTTGCCGAGTGAGATTTGTAAGTTCCACTAAGTATGCCTGAACCGATTCTTCCTGGTTGCGGCAGAAGACTCCCCGCCTCCAAAGTGGTACGACCGATGGCTCTCGTTTGCCACTGCTGTGCCGGAGCTGTGACATTGTGACAGTAACCCTTGCTCCAAACCTGCTCGTGCGGATTTTTTCGCGCTGCTTGCTCGCGGGTCAGTGGCACGAGACCATCGGTGACCACGAGTGGCACTCTTTGGTCACCGAAGCGACGGAGCCTGCCAGCTCGCGAGCAGTGTGTGAAAAACTGCGGGACTGTGAAACACCCCGGCGCGACGGGATTGGGCGGGCGGGAAAAGAGAAACACTACAGCTGCCAAGCTTGTATTTTATTGTTCATTTTAAACTGCCGAAAGTCAGTCGGCGAAGGCGACGGGAGCGAATGAACGGTGCAATTCAGTGCTCAGGAAGCGTGGCGATGCCAGCTAGACCACTTTCGAGAGCGCTGCCGTGGCCGCCATATGACATCATGTGTGCAAAACAGCTCAGGTCGCCCCAGTGGAGTGTCGAATGCCTTGTTAACATCCATCATATTACATCAGCTCGCACAGAAACCCTGTCGGATCTCAGGCCTAATTGCGCACACCTAGCGACAATAACTCACGCGCCTATGTGTTATTGCCGGTGTACTCCTAATTTAACGACTGCTGAAAATCACCATGTGCGGCCCCGGCCAGTGGCGCAGTAATCATTTTCGGCCGCTTGTGGTGCACAATGGGTCCATTTTAATCAGCCGCCGCCGGATGCATTGATGGCGTTTTCTCAGCTGTTATTCATATTTGAGGTACGGTGCGGCCAGACTGGGGCTCGGGAGCACTGGTGTGATTACTGTGACCGCACTGCTGTGTCTGCTACTGACCAGCTGTTCGCCGTGCACGCGCAGGTGAACGACAGAACAGAAAGTCTAGACAGAATTTCAGAAACAAAACTGCGATTTCGTATTTTATTATTGGTTGATATAGATACTATAGTACGTATTACAAAGCGGGCGTGAAGCACCCGTCAGGCTTCTCGTCAGCTTACTAGACAAATTTGCATTTGACCCGGCCTGGGCGGGCCCAACACAGCCGTACAGACGCTTTTCCGAAGCTAATAACTTTGCAACCACTGACTCGATTGATATTGGGTTTTTAACATTGGATAGCTAAATAAAATCAATTTTACTTCAAGGAAAAATATGCACTTGAAAGTTATAATTTGACTTAGTGTACAAAGTTATAATGTGTAGTTCTCATCAGCATAACTTGCGCTGGCGAAGACTTTCAAAGTCAACGAATTTTGATCACAGCAATTTATACGATGAAGCATGCAGTGCTTGGGGCATACACTCCCTTTTGGTGGATTCGAAAAAGGAGGTCATGAAAAAATACAGAGCGTACCCGCCCGGTCATCGTCCAAAGAGGCGTTTTACTGTCTTAGGTTGTTAATTTGTTTTGAATTGTACATGGAAAGCTTCTGAGAGGTGAAATATCGGTTCTCCGTTGTCCAAGATTTGAGTATATTATTTATGAAACAAACATCAGACGTACGTGCTGCAATATTTACAATATACCGCGCTTCTGTGGGAGGTAAATTCTAGCATAACCTGCAGAAACGACCGTATTTACATAACAATATCTAATTCTAAGAAGGTGGTAAAGTTAAACAGTTTCTATCTCTATTGGCTTTCGGTGAAAACAAAATAACCGTTTTATATCCTTCTCACAGCGCTTACTCACAAGCTTCCATAACTCGCCGATGAGTTTTCGCGTCAACTATTCCCCTCTAGCTGTAAACAACGCTTTGTCTTGTCCGATCTGTGGTTACATTCTCCGAGTCCTGGGTACACTCTCCGAGTCGTGGGTTCATTCCCCGAGTCGTGGGTACATTCTCGAGGTCCTGGGTACATTCTCCGAGTCGTGGGTACATTCTCCGAGTCGTGGGTACATTCTCCGAGTCGTGGGTACATCCTCCGAGTCGTGGGTACATTCTCCGAGTCGTGGGTACATTCTCCAAGTCGTGGGTACATCCTCCGAGTCGTGGGTACATTCCCCAGCTCCGCCGCCGCTCCGGCTCAGCACCAGCCGAACGGAAGCTCCGCAGCTCCGTATCTCTCAGAGCTGCGAGCTGTCCCGTCGCAGCTGCCACCGCAGCTCGGTGCATACGGTCCGTGGCCGCCGCTACCTCGCCGCCCGCCAGCCCTTCATTTTAACGACGCCATATATCAATATAATTGCAATTTTTAGCACTTTAATCGCAGGCGGGTGATCCACGCGCCGGTCCGCCGGAATCAGACTGTGTAACATACTGCGGTGAGCAGACAGTCATTTGGTGTGGCGTCCGCCGCCAGACGACAGCGCTCATTGCACCCGTTCCGGGGCGCTACGAATGCGGTCACATAATTACCGTGCTCATAGCAACCGCTCGGTAATGGTCGGATGTTGCAGTGTTGTCTGTGACACACACATTCCGCGCGCTGGCAACCGGTTGTTTTCTTGCATGAGTGTCAAGTAGTGCGAGTGCTATTTGGGCGCTGGGTGGTTTGTCACTGTCTTGTTGAGTGTTAGTTGGGTGGTGTGCGGTGCAGCTGTTTCGGTAGTGTTGCTCGCGGTCATGCAGTTCATGGTTGCTGATGCGTAGCCGGAGTCGCTCAGTGTTCGTCTGCCTAAAAGTTGCGAGGCTGCGATCGGCTAAAGTTGGCAGTTTAGGACGTCTCACAACAGAAGAACTGGGTGCAGGCAAATAGTAACTACGTTTCTAAACAGGGCAGGATATGGAAATGAGTTCCATGAGTTGATAAGACATTGTCCCTGAATTTTGGTGTCCCGTTAAGCACTTTACTAAACATGATTATATGATGCGAAACGTTAATACACAATTGTTTAAGTCCAAAACCACATGGAAGCATGAATTCATTTAAATTTAATCCTCTATCCAACAGTTTTTGCAATTGTAACTGCTTATCTGTTTCAAGAACTCATCGTGAAGTGGCACAGGTGAAATACGCGTCACTAAGCACTCTTTATGCCAGCAATTTGTCTGTGTGCAATTTCCAGAAGTGCATAGTTCCCGTGCATGTGCAATGAGTATTATTGCTTGTCATGCACATCACCTATGCGAGCTTCAGCACAATCACGAAATTACACATGTACTGTCACGATTGCCCACCTGCGAAGATCTATGTCACTCATTATCCTCAATGTTTTAAGCTAAAACTCCTCGTGAAAATGCCAAGTTGTGTTCCCCGATCTAAATCGAACAGCATGCGTTCCTCGTCGACTATTTTCGGAAAATTAAGTGGTGCGAATATTCGCAGCGTTGCGCCATTGCTTCGTGCTGAGAACCAATTTGAAACGTCCAGTGCTGAAACGATGACTTGGCCATATAGCCCCGAGAAGAGTGCTTCGTCCTGCCAACAAGTAACTTTGTATTTGATAGTCCATATCAGCTGTCCTCTTGTCAGCTCCTAAAGCATCCGGGCTGCATTGCTGCGGGAAAACTCACCTGAAAGCTCTCCCATCCGTGTTACGTTGTTTCTCATCGCGGTAAACTCCCCTATGTCACCTATTACAAGACGCTCGGAAAGCTGCAACCCGCTAACAATGCCCACCTATCACTGCACCCGCTGCGGCTGTGGTTAACCACAGCGGCTCCGGAGCCGCCTTATAATGACGGCACGGGCAGCGCGCTGCCGCGGTGTTTCCCGTAACGTACCGTGCAGGTGGCTGCTTCTCACCTGTGCTGAACCCTCACGCAACGGCAGCAGGGTCGCCCCCCGTGCATCTTCCGCCGGATTCTCACGCGACGCGGCCGTGCAGAACGAGCGGCAGGCTCAGCGGACACTCATGCCAGTGGTGGCCGTTGACGGACGTTGACGGGTATTGACGGGTATTGACGGGTGTTGACGGGCGTTGGTGTCTCAGTGACGGTCGATGGGTGAACGGGTGACGGGTGTCGATGGGTGAAGGGGTGACGGGTGATGACTGGTGAGCGGAGACGCGCCACCCGTCCTGGTGTCTCGAAGTCACAGAGCGTCAGCAGCGAGAGTAACACGTTCATCGATCGTGAGCGTCTCCCAGGGGCTGCGCGGCTCGTCGACTGAATCGTGATGCATTCCTGGCAGTCATTCCGTCCGACCAAAGCGAGGCCGAGTAGCCAGGCGGCAGACTTTGCCGCTCTCGGGGCAGTGGTTTATTGCATTATGGGGGATAGGAATGGACTCTTACATTCCTCGGCATTGAGACGAATATAAGAGGAATCTCGGGAAGAAGATAGCGATCAATGCGATCAGTTGGCCATGAACGACTTGTGTTGATTACATGTACCTGAAAGGAGCTGACTACCTGTGGCGCGAGTAATAGATCCGAGTCAGAACACGAAGACTCTCCGACGACTCAATACATTTATTACCACCGATCAACCATGTGACATATTCTCACTGCACCATGTTATTGCAATTGCATGCTCGTTCGGCTGCAGCGACTCATAGTCATTTCCAGACCGTCGATCGTATTACGTGAATGCAGTAATGGAGAGAAAGGAGGAAATTGGCGGGCACCGTGTCACGCAAAACTCCTGCATCTATGCGTAGTACTTTTCCCAGAAGTCGATTCATGTGTCAGGCAAACCGTGGTGTTTTGGATCATACGGAGCAAGCCGAATCATCACGGCGACATAACCGGGTAGAAAGAAACATCCCACCCCTCACCCCCCGGAGTCACACATTCGTCACGCACGCGAATGTCATTACGTCAGCGAGCTGTCACGGGCGTCACTCGAGCGTCACGTACACCACCAGGGCGTCACGAATGTCACACCGTCACGTATGACCATGCCCACTACTTAGTAACTGCCTGATGACTGCCTGGTAACTGCCTGGTAACTGCCTGGTACCTCCGCACGGGTAGCTCTGTTCGATCTGTCGCAGGCCAGCATTGGTGTCTTTTCGCCAAACTCGCCAAACGCGTCAGCGCAGCGGGGCGCTGGGGCGGGCCCTCCACCTGGTCCGCCTCCACCCGGTGCCGTCCCGGTACCATAATAAACGCAGACCTCCGAGTCAAGAGAGCCGCCCGGCCGGCTGCTCCATAAATTCTGCCCCATTCGAGCTGACGCAAACAAGCCAGCACCGATCGGACAGACGGTCGCTTGTCACCGACGTGCCGCGCCGCGTCGCTTGGCGCCGCTTGGCACTGCTCGGCGTCACTTGGCGTCACTTGGCGTCACTTGGCGTCGTTTGGCGTCACAGCGCCGAGTCACGCCAGGTGCGGCGAATCAAATATTTACCTCTGTCGCGATGCACGTGCCGAGGCTGCATGGGCGTGTCGTCCCCTCTGTCGCCGGCGCCGGCCGGCCGTGCCGCCCAGATGCGCCGTAATTGGCCGAATTTGTATCTGAGGTCATTAAGGTGTCATCGGCGCCCGACCGGCGAGTGGCGGCCACTCGTAAAGCGCGGGTAACGGTCCGACGGCGCGCTTTATGGGTGCACAGGACGGCGTTTTACGGGCGGCTGCGTCACGGCCGCCACGGACACATTGATCGCGCCGGCAGGCGACCAGCAGCTGGTGACGGTGACGGTGACGGTGACGGTGACGGTGACGGTGACGGTGACGGTGACGGTGGTGGAGCTGCCGCTGCTGCCGCTGCTGCCGCTGCTGCCGCTGCTGCCGCTGCTGCCGCTGCTGCCGCTGCTGCCGCTGTTGATGACAATGGTGATGCTGCTGCTGCTGCTGCTGCTGCTGCTGCGGCAGTGCGGGCGGCGGCGGTGGCGGTGGCGGCGGCGGTGACGGTGACGGTGACGGTGACGGTGACGGTGACGTAGGCGGCGGTGGCGAGGCGGTGATGTTCCAGTCTGCCCTAGATAACGCGCGATGCTTATCAGGTTATTGGCCTTAGGCGACCTCCTGGATTTACCCCGTAAGAAAGGAGGAAGCCACACCCTGGATTGCTATGCGAATGTCGCTTATGACGACATAAGCTTGGCGGTCTTCCGATGTTTTGATCGCCCGGACATTTGGAGCATCGCCGACTGAAGGGGAAAGTGTGTGTTGACTAACGCTTCGAACGAAATTCGCAATCTAAATGAAGTACTTTGCGACTTGCGTGATGTGACTGAGCTTAGCAGCTTAACCTGAAGAGAGAAAAAAAACATGAGTATTACGATGACTGTACTAGTGAAACGTGACTTTCCCACGGAAGGTCTCAGCGCGAACCATGCAGTAGCACGCTACAAGGATTCGAAGCTGCATGAAACTTGTTTCAACATTCATCGAGTTAATAAAGACATCAATAAGTAAAGTTAATAATAATTTGTAAGAACTTGAATACATCGGATACAATTTCACATCTTAATAAATGTATAATGGAATTGAAATATCCTTCACCGACGCAGTATGTGAATATAGGTATGTCACGGTAAATAACCTTCCGTGACATACGTTTGGTCACCTTCCTTCAACAACAACAAAGACGAATGCGCAACAAAGGGAACAGTTACGGAAAGTCCGTGGCATAACAGGTCTCAAATTCAAACAGCAATGAACATAATGTAATGATGCAATTAATGGCGGTTTATTTTGATACAGTGAATAAATAATACACATGCAGTTTGCATTTCATATGTCCATATACAGACACATAAACTAGGTTGATTGTGGCTCCGAGACAAGTCCTGATCTGATATTGAGGTTTGCCTACTTCTTTCGCTATAAGAACGCTAATATCGTCGAAATTCGATCAGTCGAAACTCGAATCGATCTCTCTGTTGAAGATCTAGTCGTCAACATCAGCACAGAATCCTGCCGGGTGTAGGAAATAATGAGTGGGGACTCGACCCAGGAAGGAAGTGATGGGTTGAATCAGGACGTCTAACCCTGACCTGATATTACCCCTCTCAGCTGTCTAAGATTCACCCCACCTACCCATCCCTGTCAGTCAGCGAGCCCAACCTGTCAGTCACCGAGCACCCTGGCCCCTGTCGGTGTAATGTCGGGGTAATATCGGGGTAATGTCGGGGTAATATCGGGGTAATGATGGGTGTGAGGTGTGATATGACGCGGTGCCGGCACACAGTGAAGGCCACCACCAACTGACGATTCGCCGGCCTGTCTGATTCAAACGGGTGATGCTCGCTGTTCCCCGGCCTCTGACCTCTGGGCTCTGATGACCTCTCACCTCTGGGCCCTGATGGCCTTTCGCCTCTGGGTCATGACCAGAACTCGACAGTAGTCAAGTCACGGTGTTAACCAGGAGTCCGTACGGCAAAACGAGTATGCTCCATGCAGTGTGTTCGCTAGTGCCTCCATTTCGGTTTTGGTGATCGCCACTTGTTATGTGTCTGTCTTCATGCGAACCGCTCCTGTTCCTCTCACAGTGTTCAACTATGTCCTCAAATTTGTCCCGATTTCATCTGCCGACCTAAATCGAGGTTGTGATGACTTTAACCGTGCCTGACCTGGCCAAGAATAGGCCTCACTTGTCCTGACCTCTGACCGGACCTTACCTGACCTCTGACCTGACATCCCTGACCTCTGACCTTATATGACCGGACCTCACCTGACTTCTGACCTGACTTGACCTGACTCTGACCTGGATCTCCTCCGTGCTTCACAGGTTCACCTCATCTCCAAGAGCATCATCCTGAATGGCGTGTGCGTCCGGTGGCGCGGCCTCCTCAACCTGGAGACCCTCAACGGCACGGGATCCATCGAGTTTGACGACGAGATGGCGCAGGTCAGTGCAGCAGCAGATGTTACTGCGGCAGGTCGGGGCTCCACTCCTCTGGGTCGGCTCTAAGCTCTTACAAATTACTATAGGGAAAATACATGCAATGCACTTACTGCTTACCCCAAATGTCCAGCTGTGCTGACCGTACCATAGGTCATTGTGATATACGGCTAGGATTGTGCGGTTGGGACGCCCTGTTAACATGTTAGCTAACATGTGAACGCGTTAGCTATACAGCTAGCTCGATACCAAGGGGTTTCTGACCGTTGACCTGCCCTTTTGCAGGAGGAGGATAGCAGACTCAGACAACAGATGGAGTATTTATAACCAAGAGGATACGCTATTTCAATGGGTTTTCTGACGTGACCTGCCCCTTTGCAGAGGAGGATAGCAGAACTACAGACAACAGATGGAGTATTATAACCAGAGGATACGCGATTTCAATGGGTCTTCTGACGTGACCTCCCCTTTTTTGCAGTGAGGAGATACGAGACTCAGACAACAATGGAGGTATTATAACAAAGAGGATACGCGATATTAATGGTTTTTCCTGACGTACCTGCCCTTTGCAGGAGAGAGGATAGCAGAGCTCAGAACAACAGAGGAGGTATTATAACCAGAGGATACGCGATTTCAATGGGTTTTCTGGTACGTGAACCTGCCCTTTGCAGGAGGAGGATAGCAACTCAGACAACAGGATGGAGTATCTTAACCAGAGGTACGCGATTTTCAATGGTTTTCTGATCCCGTTGACCTGCCCTTTGCCGGAGAGAGGATAAGCAGGGACCCCCTTCTTTTTGTCCCCCCAGACAACAGATGGAGTATATATAACCAGAGGATACGCAGATTCAATGGGTTTTCTGACATGACCTGCCTTTGCAGTAGGAGGATAGCAGGACTCAGACAAACAGATGGAGTATTCTATAACCAGAGACATACGCGATTTCCAATGGGTTTTTCACTGTGACCTGCCCTTTTGCTAGGAGAGAGGATAGCAGGACTCAGACAACAGATGGAGTATATAACCATGAGGATACCGCGATTTCCAATGGGTTTCCTGACGTTGACCTCCCCTTGCAGGAGGAGGATAGCAGACATCAGACAACAGGATGGATATATAACCAGAGGGATACGCGATTTCAATGGGTTTTTGACGTGCACCTGCCCTTTGCAGGAGTGGAGGGATAGCAGACTCCAGACCAACAGATGGAGTATTATACACCATGAGATACGCGATTTTTCAATGATCGGACAGAAGTACAAACGAGAAACTGACTTGACCGGTAAGTCCTTATAACATAACAAAAAAATGCCAATCCTGTGACTGAAGAGTCATATCTTTAACACTTGGTTTATTACATATTGTTCGTTTTTATCGGAAAAACTCAGTGTGTTTTTGTTTTTAATTACAAAAGACCAATATTTCGGTACATCGGTACACTGTATCTTCCACAGGGTCATGCAAAAAGCGAAAAAAGCGATGAAGTGACGCCAATTGTGGTGATTAGGACATTTGCGAAGTCCTCTATTTTAGTAAAACGTGGAGGGCACCAAAAGTTTGTAAAAATGTGAAGGGTTAGTTGTATGTCTCTGCATGCTTTGGCGCTGTCAATATCCGTAAGAAAATGACAGTCGACAGACACTGGTGTATCTTGTGATAGTTCTATCACTCATCTGTATTCAGAATTACATGGTCTGTCCCCTGACGGCTCAGAGCCTTTGTATAATGGCACCAGCCTCAGGCTGTATTCAGATTGTGAACCTGCATATATTACTGTCTGGATGTTTCACCTTTAATTAAATGTAATTGTTATGATCCCATTTTAATGACAGTGGCGTAGCATAATATCATGCCCCTGGGTCACTGAAGCCGTTTTCTCCCTGCTATATTAAACGGTAGTGTCATTAGTAGTTTCGTCCGCCGTGACCTTTCCTAGTTCAGCACTCTTAACGGTCGATGAACACTGGGTACGCTAGCGCTGTAGGGGGCTTTGATCTCTTCCGCTGCTTCATGACGAGTTGGTTTATTTTGTTTCTACGTCTCACTATTTCATATCACTTCCCCTCCTTTCCGATGGCTCGGGCCCTCTTGCGTGCCAGTAGTTTAGGTCCTTGCCGCATCACAATGCGTGGTCCTGGCCTCTTCTGCTACGTTTCCTAAGAGTCTCGGCGGCGGTTTGGTATTTTCTGTCACGTCTCTCGGAGTATCCTGGGCGGCGTCAGTTGAGGCAGGTCGTGACCGCTCCAAACCACCATCCCGGGTCTCCGTTTCTGGCCTGTAACCACAGAAGCCAGTTACCTCAGCTGACGTCGGTTTTCTGCCCTTCTGTAGTCGAGTAACCGCAGCAGTCAAAGTTACCCTGCACAGCCGGCCCGGTGTCGGGCCCCCGTTTCTGGCCTGTAACCGCAGCAGTCGGAGCTGTCCGGCCTCGGCCCGCAGTGTGCGGTCCGCGCGCCACCGGCCCGTGCAATTACAGGTGGCCACAGAACGCTGCAAAAACTTTATGGTCAAATAAGACATACATGATTGGTGTAATTTTACGGTCATTATGCGCACCGGTTTAAAGATAGCCGCTGTAAAACAAAGGGCACCGCCGATCGCTGGTCCGGGGAAGCGGCGAAACAGCCGGGGATGCGGCACGGCGAATGTGAGGTCAAGAAGGGGGTGATGACAATGGAGGATAATACATGTAACCGCAGTAGCAGCCTCTTCCACTTCCGCTGTGTACTTCTCACAACGCCTTCATACACACTGAAGGATGACCGATATACGATTTGAGCTGTCGCCATCTGATTCAGTAGTGGGCACTTTCCGTGCGCATTAAGCTTCCTCTCGTGACCTTCTTCCTCTCCACACCTGCGCCTTTTCGTTAGTGATATGTATTTTTTGTTTGTCCTTTCAACACGACCTCCCGGCGCTGCCAGACGACCGGCGACCTTGTGCAGCCGTGCAGCCAACCATCCGTCAGCTATTCAGTCTCACTTTGGCCGCGCCCTCGGCAGTTGGGTTAACACTAATGGCTCTGTTAATTGCTCGCCGCCGCCGGGACAGCAGACGCCTGTAGCACGCCATCGTGACGGCGGATGTGACGCCACCCACCAGGCTTCCTTCCGCCGGCAAGGAGCGCTTCCCTGCCGAGATGGGGTAGGTGCGAAACGGCCCAAAGTCCGGACGGCAGCTGCAATGAGTCCGAAGTCCGGACGGTAGCTGAAATGTACCCAAAGTCCGGACGCCAGCTCCAACCAGCCCAAAGTCCGGAGCCCGGACGGCAGCTGCCGAAGCAGCGTTGTGGAAACTACGGCCAAGTTTTCACTTCGGTCTTTCCTTGAGCACTTCGACGGCAAAATATTAAGTCTTTTGAAATGTAAGCGATGTAGGACCAAACTATTAACTATGCTGCTGAGAACTGAGAAGCCGTAAACGGTTGACGTGTCAACACTATCTTCAAGGTACCACCGAACTATCTTGTAGGCGGCATGGACCTGATTGCGGCAGGAAACCACAGAAGCCACAGCTCGGCGAGCCTGCCTGAGTCAGCGGGTCGCGACATTCGGTTCCTGTTTGTCTCGCCGACACCACGGCGCCGGCCGGGGGGAGGGGGGCAGCGGAAGAGATGCGCGCTATCTTCAAGACTGGCTTCGGCGCTGCTTGGTCATCCGCATAACTTTCGACGTCCGGTGGTCTGTCTCACTCACGTGACGTGACGGGCTTACCCGTTCACGCTGAGTCATGAACTAGGACTTCCCGCGACTGGTCCGTCCTTCGATATTCAACCGACCAGTCCTTAGGCAATTGCTACATCGGCTGCCCAACAACAAGCTTTTATGTCAGCGACTCGAAAGCTAAAAAGTGCTGTAACGCTAACGGATAATTGTGTAAACTGTATAGTTTATTGGCGCGCGGCAGTACACGGCGCAGTCCTGCGTCAGTATCGCCACCTGCATACCGCTGCTCTCCCGCCCTCCACCAGCCAGCAATGGCAGATAAATCACTGCACGATTTAGCTGCAAGTCAGCAGCGGCCGACACCCGTTGTTCCGGCACCGTTCCTCAGAAGCGCGCCAAGAAAAAACGCGCGCCGACCGGTGGCGCGGCGCGCGCGCGCTTTATCCTCCCGGCACACATCATTAGCCACTACCGAAAAATGCCTGAATTATCGCTGGCCCCGGCGGAAAAACAATCGGGGTGGGCGTCCATGGCGGATTGGGGGCGTTCCCGGGCCAGGCGGCAGTGCTGGCCGGATCTCTCTGTCGGCGCCGGGTAATCGGCACGACGCGTCCCGTGCGTACCATTCACATGCAAATGCTCCGACAATTACTGGGCGCTGTGGGCCGGTCACCTGGCCGCCTCGTTAATCTAGCCGTAATGGGGGTAATGGGCGGCCGACCGGTGCCGACGGACGGGGTCCGGCGGGGTGGGGTGAGGGGGAGGGGATGGGGTGGTGCGGTGCTGTATCTGTCTTTGGCTCGCCTCTGGGTAGACAGAAATGGCGCTGTGACGTCATTAGGGATACCACAGAGCGATGAGGCAGAGGTGACGTGTTCGCCCAGCTGTTGGACGACATCATCAGCAGGATTTGTTGCCGTTGGGTGATAACGATGTATAATAGATTGGTTCATCAACAGTTCCTTTCTTCCTTAGAACGGAAATTCACATGATTTGCTGCTCTAAGAGGAATCGTACCTTCCCGCGACTGGAATATAGCAGGTGTGTGACAAGCCTGTTACTCGCGCACAGTTACTCGGACCCTGACAGGTTCCGGTGAGCCTGAGGTATTTACATTTACCAACACCAGGCGGGCTGGCTTCTCACCAGCTGCGCTCGTCGTGTGAACCGTAACGCATAATCACACTTATAAATCATACATCGACGATTACCTCCGTCGATGGCTCAAACTTCCTTCGTCGATTGTCCCAAACTTCCTCCGTCGACTGGCCTCAAACTCCCCACGTCAGACCCGAGTGGGACCGGGGGCGGCTGAGGTCTTCACAGCACATGTTTGACAATGGATTCCTCTGTGTCTTGCAGGCTGATGAGAGCAGCGGAGTGATACCGGGGGTGATGCTGGACGCAGAGGCGGCGCCAGGGTAGCCGGCCAGGGGCACCAGTCACCCACCAGGGGCGGCGTCAGGAAGCCAGCAGGGGAGGCAGGCCGTCTAGTCTGGGCTGGGAGGCCGTCGAGGGGCCGATGGGGCCAACAGGACGGGCTGACGGGGCCGCGGGGTCTGTGGTCAGTGCAATATCCACATCTGGAGCCACCCGTCCCGGCCCCGGCCTCGGTCTCAGCCCGACGGGGATCCCCGAGACGAGGCGCCTCCCGGCCAGCCGGGCCTGAGCGCGCCCGTGCCGCCCTCTGAGCCGGCCTACAATGTGTACCTATATTTGTGACGCGGCGGAGCACTACTATTGCCGCCCGCGATGTGTTCAACAAGTTCAGTGTTCATGATGTACGGATATGTCTCCTAATATATGTGTATGATGTAGAAAAGGAAGGGTTTGCTCGTTGCCTTTTGGTCGCAGGAATGGTCGATTCATCAGAGGACATATGATCCGAACAGCATGTGGTATAAGCATGGGGTTCATTATCAACTATCAAGCCTGCCTTTCTTCGTCAAGCGGGGAACACCATGCAGACGAACCATGTAACCATAGTAACCATGCAGACGAAGCGGAACACATGATGGCGGACGCAGATATAAGGAAAACATCGTCCCGCAATGTATGGATGGATATTCTGCAAGACACGGGATCCCCCGGGAGTTCCTCGTTATTTCACGGTCGGACCGTTTCACGCTCACGAACGGTATGCAATGCCGAGCGTTAGGCCCCCCAGGAAGCGTTACAGTATGGGAACACATGGAAATAAAACAGACACCGGACTTATCACTGCAACTCTGGCACGTTTACTGCGAAGTAACCACTAGGCCTCAGTGAAGCGGACCTTGATGTCAGGAAGCACCACCACTCTAAGACCTCGCTGTGGACATTGTCCATCACAGGTCGGCACGCATTTGGTAGCGGAGGCCCACATATTATGCAGCAAACGGAGAGCAGGACCATTTGGTAGCGGAGGCCCACGTCTTACGCAGCAGGCGGCGACCAAGTATAGTACCAGTACCAAGTAGTACCAAGAGCGCGGTACAAACGGCATCATCTGCAGAGGGATAACGGTAGATGGTCTGCATGATTAACAGTGGGATTCATCCATGCTGTGCAAATTGCCTCGCTCTTTAGAAGAGTTAGCAGCATGTTCTCTATGGTTTGCTGGGATTGAGAGTAATACAAAATGACTGGGATGGCTCAAGCTTGTTGAAATCCAACGAAGATATTGTCACATATTTTTTTCTCGAAACTTCTGCAGATTCTCTAGACGTGTTGCAAGCGTCCACTCTAAAGCTTATACAGTTTTTGCAGGATTTATAACCCTCATGTCGGTTCCTAACACAATACATCGTAATCTTGTAACATTCTTGGAAAAGCTTGGTTAATTGCACATAGCTGGTGCAACTGACATTTTCCATTTGCAATGTTTCTTTGAGTTTTTTACCTTATGCTTTGTCAATCCAAGAATAACTAATCTGATGAAAGTATTATATCAAATTTCGACCGCAGGCTTCGAAAAATACAATAAATAATTGCTAAATATTCTCTCATTTTCGAATGTTACTTCTTCCTAGGAGAGAAAAATGGGGAGCACATCGATCCAGGTAGTTATAGTTTATACAGTTAAACACCATATGACCAGCCGTCATAGGCGGATCCAGAACGGGTGACTGTCAGTTGGGGGGGGGGGGAAATCCCAAAAAGTATCGCACATTTCTGAAAACTCATCGGATTTCGCTTGTTTATGTATCAGTAACTGATTTAAAACAAAATTTCCTTAGTAAAAGTTGCTTAGTTTTAAGATAATCTCAGGAAATGTGTCAAATTTGCGGCAATTTTGGATGGTTTGGGGGGCATGGCCCCGTGGCCACCCCCTCTGGATCCGCCCATGCCAGCCGTTCACCACCCTTCCACCCATGCCACCAATAATATGGCGTGTGGTGACATGGCGCCCGCGTTGCCCTGGCCGCCCAGTTCACAGTGCGCACTGCGCACCTCTGAGTGATGACGGCGTCAAGCGGGCCCACTTATCCTATACATCATAGGCTGCCAGTACGCCTGTCAAATTAGCCCGGATGGTAGCGTGCCCGTGTGATGGCGGCGGCGGAGGGCAACGAGGCATGATGACGCTGCGGGACGATATTTAGCGGCAATGGCGACATACAGGAACCATCCGGGATCCCGGTATACGGTGCAGAAGAGGCTGCTAATGTCACAGACTACGTTCGTCTAGTCTATGGGATAGTCATAGTCAAGGTCATATGAGTCGAACGATAAAACCACGCAATGCTTTAAACAGTCTTGACAAATTGTGATATGGCCTATCCAGCTGCAGATCTAGATCAGGAGTTAGGGGGGAGGGGAAATTAAAAAATATCACACAATTTTGAAAACTTATCTGATTTCGCTTGCTTATGCATTGGCAGCTGATTTAAAACAAACTTTCCTGATTAAAAGTTGCTTAGATTTCTTTCTATATCATGAAATGTGTCATTTTTTGCCGATTTCGGATGGTTTGGGGAGGGGGCAATTGCCCATTCTGCCCAACCGTAGATCCGTCACTGGGTCTATCATTATTATGTGTAATGCCAAAAGGCGGACGTATCGCAACAGGCACAGGCTAGCGAACTTGTTCAGCTTTTGCCAGAATTATGATATTGTCTTGTCATTGAGGACTTTTTTTTCACATTTCTGAAACCAAAATTAATTCGCATAATAATATTCTGATCATATCTCGGTTTCCCATGCCGGCCCTTCACTTCCGTTGCCCGGGAGACAGTAAAGGAGTGGCCCACTCCGTAACCCAGCAACGTTTTCAAGCGAATAAAAAATATACACGAATCTAGGAACCAAATTCCAGGGATCAGACTCCCATATTGTTTTCATAATTCACTTTCACACGTGTACAGAACAACACCCGTGTCACGCCATCCCTGACGTGTCACGGGGAACTCGAGCCCGTCGGAAAACACGTGGTTCCGGGCCGGCGTCAGTGTGCGGCTGTGACCCCGAAACAGGCACCCTAGTCCTGCGCCGCCAGATGTGCCCCAGATCGTCAGAGGAACTCAGGACACAGCCGTGTGCCAGAGATGGACGTAGGCGGGGCGACGCGAGAAAGGAGCTGGTAGATCTGCTAACTTGGATTATGGGCTTTAAAGCTCGCCAAAACGGGTTGTGAGAACCAGGGCATACTACCACCGCAAACGGAGCAGAATGAGGGCATAAGCTTAAAAGGTCGCATTAATGAATTTGTGTCAATTAGCATCGAAATTTATGAGTTATATCTGATATCAGCCTCATGTTAAGACTTTTCGTATAGGAATAGATTCCCAGGTCCCGACTTACCTTCGAGCGCATGTCTGTCATGGTGTTTCAATTGCTTTAATTTAAGTAGATATTTTATTCTCACCATTTGGAAAATAAATGAATTTCTAGACACTCTTCCATTAATAAGGTAACTTTTCAACTCAACACTGATCAAAGGCGCCGCCACCCACCAGAAATGGGGGGGGGGCAGAGGCATTCTGAAGTAAATTATTTCCATGCAAATGCCGCATAAGCGCAACGTTAAAATCCGAAAACGTTGGGGGGTGGACACGTCCTCCCATCCCCCTGTGGCGGAGCCCCCGACACTGATTTACCTCTCTGTAATGCAAATATCAAGATCTAGCGAACCCCTTAGTTATCCGAGACCCTGAATGCCAAGTGAGTGACCTCCTTGATAAATGGCACAGCCTTCAACAAAGAGACTTGGTCTGACACTGAGGAGTTCACCGTACGGAAGCAGAGCCTCTGTTTTGCATGACGGAAAGTCCGATCAGCTATGCCCACGCATCTTTGTGCAGCGCACGCGCGGTGTTTCAAAGGCTTTGGTTGGAATTAGCCCGCATTAACGGTAGGTATTGGTGTCGGCGTCTCTTAACGTGCACTTTATCATCCGTAAATTATATAGGTATATATTTCGTGTGAGTTTCATGCAAAGAAGATGATCTTTTAACTACGCTAGCGGCTAGCGCATCATTTCGATGCCACGCCAGCTTATTTTGGACTAAGGAAACCTAACATATTGAGGTGACCTGTGGAAGAAAAAGCGACCCATTTTCACATAGTAGCATCAGATCAGGCCAGGGCAACCCATCAGAGTCGAAATCTCAACGCATAGGAGATCTATATAAAAGGGTTTGTTTGTCACTCTCAAATATAACAAACGTTTATTGGAGTGTGACTCAACTGTATACCAAGCCACTGACGCATATCATTAGTGGATAACGTGTCTGTGCCGGCACCACGTAGTCATGCATATCCCACGTACAATCAATGTCATGTTTAGCACGAAATCTCGCGTCATGTTTATGCTAAAACTAGACGTTTACCGCCCGGCTGGCTGTTCGGTCTTGTGCTGACAGCGCTGTCGTGCACGGATTGTGACGTCATCGCCAGTAGTCGGACCAGCTGGCCTGCAGTAGCTCGCGGCAGCTGACGGACAGAGTGTTTGTTTTCAGAACAGGACTGATCTGTCAGAGGTTCGCGGCGGGGCGCCGGTGGTTTTTTGCTCGCAGTCCATCAGGTGGGAGAGTTCCCCTTCGACATGACGTGGTCGGCGGTCAGCCGCAGCATAATACGCACCTCATACATGAATGGGTTGTGGATCCTGCTCGCTTCCTTTAGCGAAAAGGGAGAGCGAAGAATGTGGGCAAGGTAGTGCAGTCAAGGTATGAGTAGGTCGTACTTTCCCGCTATTTGAAGGCGAGCATGCAGCTTGTCAGTTGTCTCGGGGCTTTTCACTGCGTATTTACATGTCACATCGCTTAAGCGTGGAATCACCACGCCTGGTGTGATCTGGTGTGATCAACTGTCCGTTGTTCTTGATTATCTTAACTGGACTGGTTTTTAAATGCGGAGATATTGCTATAAATAGATATCCAGGCGAGGCGTGGACACTATAAAGAGAGCTATTCTTAAGGTCAGTAGCGCATTTATAAATCAGCCAAGGGTGCTACCCATTGTAATATGTCAACAAAAATATAGGTAAACAATGCTTATTTTTCCAAGAACCATGAAGACAAATGATAAAACCACTTGCATTATCAGAAAAAAACTTTGTCCTGGTTATCTTGAAAATTACACACAATTGATGTCCGTGCCAAATGAATACATACAGCATATTATGGAGCGCGCTTTCGGCGCCAGGGGGACATGGCCCCTCCATGGTCCCCCTTAAATACGCCACTGCTAATGGAACCTTAGCGGCACCAGCGGCTAAGACACGTTGGGGGGCCGAGGCGGAAGGACTAGCACACTTG